>JAHBMJ010000194.1:43023-54204 GCA_018398765.1 Chromera velia | reverse complement strand
CCCTCCCCCTCCCCCTCTCCCTCCCTCTCTCTCTCTCTCTCTCTCTCTCTCTCTCTTTCTCTCTCTCACACACACACAGGAGCGTCCTCAGCAGCGCCTGGAAAGAAACACACACTGACCTGCAGAGGATGTTCGTCCGAAGAAATACGCAATCGGTAAAAGTGAAGAATTCCATTACATCAACGAGCAGAAAGCCGAGGGACCCCACTGTGTACAGCAACGCGCTCCACCTACACACAGAAGCAGATTCGCAAAAAAACTCATCTTTATGCCACAACAAAACACGAGAATACCTCCTGTCCTGCCTCCACATGAACATGCATGTAATGTTTCTAAGAGGTCAAACCATCGGGAGTGTTGGCTACAAATTTCGTTAATAACTTTGGCCGTCCACTCACATCTCTGTCTTGTGCAGCTGTCATTCTGTCATACTCACGCTTGGTCCTAGGGCCTTAAACTCACATGCAAAGCCAGAAACATGTCCAGGCCCAACAGGCGCCCCTGAAGAAAGGAGCAGTGTATAACAATGAGCTTCCTGGGGAAGATGGAAAGTGGAAACACAAACGAGCACAAACAATGGTGCAGGCTCACCATGCGCCCTCCACCCAGTTCGGAAAAAAGAAGCAGACACTCCCAGCAATGAAAGTTGTTCCTCCGCATGTAAACCCAAGCGAGTGCAAAATTCTCCACCAGAGGGGGGACCTTTTGTGAAGAAGCCCGTGGGCCTGGGAGACAGAGTGCCCTGGAAGACTGGAGTGTCCAGTGTGTGAGCTCTCTCCCTGCAAGAGAGGTTCCTTCCGCGTCATTTCGCAATATGGGCCGGAATATGTTCTTGGCAGGCAGGTAGACGGACAGAAGAGCAGGAAGAAGCGTCACGGGCTCTGAAGTTGCCTGTCCTGGTGCTGGAGCTACTTTGATTTTAGCAACCAGGCATAAAAGAATATTAGATTATTTTTACTCGGTGGAAGATCAGGAGACGGCTACAGCACATGTCATGTCAAATATTTACCTGGCGAATGGAGAACTGCTCGAGAGATTCCTGCCGAGAGAGCACAGAGCACCTGTAAATAAGGTCCAAATAGAGCAGATGAAGGAGCTGAGCTGTGTCTGCATGGCAAGCTCTGGCAGCCATGTGGATGCACCATCGTGCACCAGTCGTTTTCACTCAACCGCATTCAACAGACATCGATCGGAGACGGAGGCCGCACAGCCCCGATGCAATTTTCGTTCGATCAGATTGAATCAGCCGTGGCCCCCGCGCCAGCACATGCGTGAGCGATCGAGGTGCATGGCCAGGGCATGCCGGAACCACCGTGTGGGACGATATGTGGGACGCCCCATACGGCATAAGGAAAGAGGAGGGCGTGTGGGAAGCCGTACAAAGAGTCGATGCGGCAATTTGCAACGCTTGTGATCTCGTTGCATGGCATGTTGGCTCCAGCGTTCCAAGCCGTGGTACGAAGAATTGTTAAGAATTGTAAGGGACTCATTAAAGAGAGTTAGCAAGCAAAAACGGCTGTGCATGCAGTAAGCAAGATTACAAGAGCAGTAAAACGTTTTATTTGGACCTTAGCTAGGGACCCTACAGTAACCGATCTAAACCAATCTATTTGAGTGACTCTTAAAATAACTATGTACTTACAGAGCTGGGCTTTACCTGTAACTGACTTTCATAGATAGAAAAATAAAAAAATAAAGAAACTGTGAATTAATACTGATTAATACTAATTACAGCAAATTTTAGTTAGTTTACCATATATTATTTTTTTCTAAAAGAAAAAACTACCCTGGAGGACTTATATTGTAGACCGGGGTCGTGGCTTAGCATCAACAGTGACTCCTACCACCACCATGGGTATTTCGACCATACGTACGTGTTAGGCCCTTCACGTCGGTGACCCTTCACCAACATCTGACACAAGCAAGCTTACAAACGGCCCCGGAAAGCTACCGGAACGTAAGAAAAATGAGGAGTGCACGATTAACACACGCCGGCCAGCTAACCCATACTGGCCTAGCACATATGGTCCGCGGACCCCGGTGGACCCTAGTGGACCTCCCCCCCCGTGGGAAAAAAACATGCAGCTTTAAATTTGTCACGGAATCCTCCCCCCCCCAGAAAAAATTAAAAGCCCGGGTTTTGAACACCTGGCATATGCATAGCATAAATTCAGCCTTTCGCAGGGCCGAGTTTTTAGTGAAAGGCATAGTCCCGGAAAGCGAAGTGGAAGGCACTTACAACACAGATTTTTTTTTTTTTTTTATGTTACACACATGTATATATTCAAGTTATACTTAATTTAAACTAATTATTTGTGTTATAAGTTTTAATAATCAGTTTTTACTCGTTCTAGTACTCGTTTTTGCTAGTTTTCACTGTTTTCTTGATGAATGAAACAACTTTAAGAGACGTGGACGACAGTCCGACCACTAGCGTGGATACAATTCTACACTATGCTATACTATTCTATATAAAAAAATGATTGACTATACTTAACAATGTATGACAATGATTGTTCATAACCTGGTTTTTCAACAAATTAAGTCAGACAGACTATACAGACAGACTATACAGACAGACTATATTGTTTTTGTTTTTCTTTTTTCTCTTTCTCAATTTTTTTCCCGTTTTTTTTCTGTCTTATTTTGGCAACTTCAATGGCAAGCAACGGTCTTAGCAACCAGACAGACCGACAGGCAGGCAGACAGACAGACAGAACCTTCCTTTCATTTTCTTCAGTTTTTTTTTGTTTTTCTCTTGGCGCGCTCTCTCAGTGGAAGAGTACCGGAGGCCCAGGCCTTGAGCGTGCTATGTTGCCTTTCCTCGCCCAGTGCAGGCTTACGCTCTTGCCCTCCTTTCTCTTCATTTCCTTTCGCTTATGGTCCTTCACTCCAAGGTCTGTGTTCAGCATTCTCTCTTCTTCTGGGGTTCCCTGCATATCTTCATTTCTTCTTCTGGGGTTCCCATTTTCAGTCGATGGCATCAACAGCAGCAACAATCCCTCTCTTCTGGTTGGATCTCTTGACCCCCCGACCCGATGGAAAGAATGCGTATGCGTGTGAGTGTGTGTGTGGTTGCGTGTATGCGTGTGGGTGCAGACAGGCAGACAGACCATATCGTCTTTTCTTTCCCTTTTTCTCCTGCTTCATTCTCTTCTGTTTCTTTCTTTCTTCTGACTGACTGACTGACTGACTGACTGACTGACTGACTGACAGACAGACAGACAGACAGACAAACAGACAGGCAGACAGACAGACAGACCGACAGGTACAATAGATCACTTCCTCTCTTCTTTTTCACCTTCTTTTAGACAAACAGCCAGCCAGGCAGGCAAGCAGACTGAGAGACAGACTTAAGCTTTCTTAGACAGATCGGCTAAAGAAGTGAGTCTAGGCTCGCACGTCGATTGAATATTGCGATGGCAGAAGAATAAACAGAAATGACAGAAAGGTGTGAAAGATGCAAGACTGAGGTCTGCCATCAAGCAAAAGATACGTTTAAAGTTGAAAGAAGACATATTCTGAAACACAGATGAGAGGACGAAAGGACACAGCTCCTTCTAATCCAACAATTGTTTTACCTACATCACTGCACATATGCATTTGCACTTTTCTCCAGGACCCTCTTCCTCTTCTCCTACAGGGTCAGAAGTCGCCACCTCAAAGAACCTTTCGATTGGCCTCCAGTCGGGCTTCACGAGAATTCCGTCAACTTCGGAAAGAGCGTGAGGGTCATGGGCTGGGAATTGGTAGCAAAGAGAGACATCACTCCCTTGGAACGCCAAAACATCGCCGCTGTCTTTTCCGATGTACATCACTTTCCCTTTGCACTCTTTCTGAATGCCCTCCACAACCTGAGCTTTCTGGTGCGGAGTGCAGTCGGAAACCACGCTGACGCCTTTGGAGATTAGCTCATCAGCTGGAATGTGCTTGCTGTCGGGTTGTGAAATGTTTGGGTCCAGACAGTCACTGTGCTGGACCGAACCGCCGAGCTCGAGTTGGCGTGCCACCTCGATGCATCTCTCATGAGGTTCCGCCGACACGAAGAAGTAAACAATCGAGATTGAACTTGAACTCGTTGGGTCACGTTTATTTGCCAGGCTCGTGTGCTTCTTCACACATTCCTCTGCTACTTTTTGGAACTTTCGGAAGTCTTCTCCCATATTCGTATTGTCGAGTTTGGTTGTCCCGAACAGCAGCTCATTGTAGCAGAAAATGACCGCCCTCAGGTCCTTCACTCTATCCATTGCCACAGGCCTTCTCACAAGAACACCCTCGTCGGAAAGCTCGGCCACCTTGTCATCGCTTCTAAGGCGGGCCAGCTGAGGAGGGGGAGGAGGCTGCGGCCATCCTGATGACGGGTCTTGGTCTGGCCACATCGATTTCAAAATCAGTCTGACCTATGTATGTTCTGCAATTTGAGTATGCAGAAGAAAAGAATACGCGCACTTTTTGACGCTTCGTTTGCTTGGTTCTTTTCTCGATGCGTCCAATATCGCCGGCTCGTGCAAGAATGGAAAAAGAAAGGTACTTGTTGTCGCAGAGATACAGCAGACCGTGCTGCAGACGTAACTATACACCGAGTTCTATCGACAGATTGCATACATGCATGCGGACCTGTACAATCGATTGCAAGCAACAGTTGATCGGTGACCGAGGAGGTAACGTAGAGTCAAAGTAAAAAGAAATCAGGTGCCTCGAGAGACTCATGTTCGGACGAGAGAAGGCAAGCGAACTTGAAACCATGCGCATCCAAGCAGTGCATGCATGGTCAATTGTACGCGTTCATCCATGCATCCCCTCGATCGATCGGGAATCGATCATTATATTCATACATGCATATATGCCGGGGCCCAGGGCCTCGGTATCTGTCTAGTTCAGACCCTCTATACGCGTTCCGGCAGAAAAAATGTTACGTTGTTTTGTCACAAAAATAGAGACACACACCTCTCAAGAGTACGTGCGGTAAGTCCGTCTGCTTTGCCCTCCGAGGCGACATCCACATGCATGAACAACCAAAGAGGCCCCAGAAGATTTCCACATTTTACATAAACTTTTGCGGATCACCGGCACGCGCGTGCGTACGTATATGTACGCGCGCGTACGCTCGGGCGTCCATATGCATGCATCGACTCGAGGCACTCACCTACAACGGACATCTATATATTGAAGACCATTTGTCTGACCTTGACAGGCAGACATCAGCAGAGTCTGAGCAGACAGCCGGCATTGCAGACCTCCAGGTCCAACGTCCATAAGCCACATATCCCGGCACTACACAGCACACAAGCCAACAGCTGAATTGATTAATTGGTACGGGTTCAATAACACTGATGTTCAAGAACACGAAAACGGGCTGTAGTCTCATTCTTCCGGGAACCTTCTTTGCTTTCGGCCTTCAGCTGACAGTGTCAGCCATTCGCTTGCTAGATTCGCTTCTCTCCCTCCGCTTGCAGCCCTCACTTGAATGCCTGTACCTCCACTTCGGCGGTGCGGTCTTTTTTCTCCCGTCAGCTGCCTCCGTCTTTCTGTCTCCCGCCCTCAAGTCTTATTCCTTCTCTTCCAGCCTTCTGCTGCCAGCCATTCGCTTGCCTCCCTTTCGCTTCAGCCGTCATTTATGTCCCTGCGCCTCCATCTATGTGCTGCGCTTTTTCTCGTTCCGCTACCTCTCCCCCCCTTTGCGCCTAGATCGTGTTCAGGTTGCGTTCTTTCTCTTCCAGCCGCCAGCCGCCCGTTCTCTGTTTAAATCCCTTTGCTTCAGCCCTTCACTCGCATTCCTCTGCCTCCACCTTTCCCTTTGTGCTGAAAGCTTTCTGCTTCCGCTACCTGCCTCTCCGTTTGTGCCTATCGCGTTCAGGGTGCATTCTGCCTCTTCCATGCAGCATTTCTTTTCTTCCTAGGGACCAGCCCTCTCGAGCCCTCTGCTACATTCTGCTACGAGCCCCTTCCTTTTCTCCCTCTTATTTTAATCCTTTGATCATAATATCATTTCTTAGCTTCTACCTCTGTTCTGCGCCCTCTCTGCTCTTGCGATCTACGGCTTTCTGCATCTACCTTTCTGTCTCCCGCCCTCAGCTCACGTTTCTTCTCTTTCGGCCTTCAGCTGACAGTGTCAGCCATTCGCTTGCTAGATTCGCTTCTCTTCTCCCTCCGCTTTCAGGCCTCACTTGAATGCCTGTACCTCCACTTTGGCGTTGCGGTCTTTTGTCTCCCGTCACTTGCCTCCCTCTTTCTGTCTCCCGCCCTCAGGTCTTATTCCTTCTCTTCCAGCCTTCTGTTGCCAGCCATTCGCTTGCTCCCCTTTCGCTTCAGCCGTCATTTATATCCCTGCACCTCCATCTATGTGCTGCGTTTTTTCTCGTTCCGCTACCTCTCCCCCCCTTTGCGCCTAGATCGTGTTCAGGTTGCGTTCTTTCTCTTCCAGCCGCCAGCCGCCCGTTCTCGGTTTAAATCCCTTTGCTTCAGCCCTTCACTCGTATTCCTCTGCCTCCACTTTTACCTTTGTGCTGAAAGCTTTCTGCTTCCGCTACCTGGCTCTCCCTTTAATTGTGCCTATCGTGTTCAGGGTGCATTCTGCCTCTTCCATGCAGCATTTCTTTTCTTCCTGGGGACCAGCCCCCTCGAGCCCTCTGCTACATTCTGCTACGAGCCCCTTCCTTTTCTCCCTCTTATTTTAGTCCTTTGATCATAATATCATTTCTTAGCTTCTACCTCTGTTCTGCGCCCTCTCTGCTCTTGCGATCTACGGCTTTCTGCATCTACCTTTCTGTCTCCTGCCCTCAGCTCACGTTTCTTCTCTTTCGGCCTTCAGCTGACAGTGTCAGCCATTCACTTGTCTCCCTACGCTTTCAGGCCTCACTTGAATTATTATTAAGTTGAATACGTGTACCTCCACTTCGGTGGCGCTCCTGTCATCTGCCTCCGTCTTTCTGTCTCCCGCCCTCAGATCTTTTTCCTTTTTCTTCAGCCGCTCATGGAGGCATATTGCGATGCGGGGCGGCGCATGGTGTGGCATGGTGTGGCATGGTGTGGCATACAGCTTGGCTAATGAGAAAGTCACTGCCGATTACAGCTGAGAATTGCCCTTGGCTCAAATCAACCCGATCCAACCGAGAAAATCAGACCCTTTCAAGTTGAATCAAACCTAACTGGTGAGGCTGTTAAATACTGATCATAATACTGATCAACAGACTATTTGTTTAAAACGGTTCGATCGCTTAAAGATGGCAGACTTGTCTTTAATCTTCATGATTAGTTTTAATTAGTTTCAAAAGTATTTAGAGGGGTCTCTATATAATAGATTCAAACTTAAATTTCAGAGTCACGATTTATTTTGTATTATCTCTGATGATTGAGCGTAATGGTGATTGAGGGTTTTGTTTTGATGATAATTGAAGAATTTGTTATGTAAGTTGCATCCCCATATATGAGGATCAAGCAGATCTAGCCTAGTCAGTATAATATCATATGATTGTCTCTAAGTACAGACTCATCGGTTTTAGCCTTGCTAGGCCCCGGCATACCGCAGGAGCGTAGCGGAGGCGGCATAGTGCATATATATATGCAAACTACAATTCAAAATGTTTTTCCCCCCAAAAAATCGGGAATAAGTGCATGGTTGATGCATGCGCACAACCTTTTAATCATCATTTTTTGGCATACACGGGGACGCGGCATGCATAACAAAAACCTCAATCATCATTTTTTGGCTAGTCAATCATCGCGCGCGGGACGCGCGGAGCCCGCGGCCCGGCGGTTAGCAACGCGCGGGACGCGCGCGGGGGTATAGCTCTCATCTCAAATGATTCTGACGTACAGCTAGAACTAAGCGCTTCAATGATCTTCAATGTGAACTCTCATTGTGCTCTTCCAGATCTATGAACTCCGAACCCGTCTCTTTGAGAGCTGGTATGTGAGCCAACGCCCCCTGCTCTCCAACTGGGTTTGAAAGGGAAAATGCCGCTCTCCCTTCTCCATGAGTCTGTCGCTCCCTTCGACCCCAAATTCACGGGGGGGGAGAACAATTTCATTAAGAGAAGTTTGTGGTCGCCCGACGGATCCGCCATCCTCACAGTGAGCGAGGATGCTTGCGTGCGGTTGTTCGCACTCCCCGCACAAACGATCGGTGAGAATTCTTCCTCCACCATCTCTTCACTTGCCGCTGCCGTCTCGTTCCTTCTTCTTCCGTCTCTAGCCGTCTCGCCATCCGTCTATTCCTGTCCCGTCTTATCTTAATTCTATTTGTAAGCTGCACACGCAAAGTCTTGCAGTGTATATGTGTGAGAGAGATGCTCACCGAGGTCCTTAGTCACTCACGCGTAGTTACCGACTCTCTCTCTCTCACACACACAGACTCGCGAACGTACCAGCCCTGAGTACATGCATGTGTGTGTGTGTGTGTGTGTGTGTGTGTGCAGACGCCCTTCAAGGCTCTGCAGAGCAACCCCAAGCAACCCCCCTTCTTCCCTGGGCTGCGATTGCTGAGCCTGAGGGAATCGCAGACTGCTGCTGGCTTCCGCAGATGAAATGGGAGGACCCGAGCAGCTGTGTCTTCGCGTGTGCTGCACGTGGACAGCCCGTCAGTTTATGCAGGACTTTCTTGCATAAACTTCTTCTGTACATCTGTCTAGAGCAATCAAACGCAACAATACAGGATGCCACAAAAAACTGTGTTTTGCTTAGGTTGGCTGTCGGTTGCCAGCCAGTCAGCAGTCGCTGTCTTGCTCTTTGACCACCGACTGACTTGCTCGCTGGCCGGCAGCCCGGCTGACTGATTGACTGACTGACTGACTGACTGCCTGCCTTCACTGGCTTACTGATCAAATGACCAACTGCTTTGTAGCATTCTGCCTGGCTGGTTTCAGGTCCATGTGGACTGTGTGAACGAGAATCTTGACGCGGATATGGTTCTCTCTCGTCTTTTTGGTGTTTTGTGTGGTCGCGTTGATTCATAAAAGCAAAATTCTTCGTTCACTTCTCTTCGGGCACGCAGGGATAAAATTTGATGTGTGTGATACATGCTAAGTCTTGGCAAATACTTTTTGCAATAGAAATCGGGTGAGCCTCGAATAAATGCAGCTCCAACGAGGATGGGTTCCTGATCAATAGGTTTCTGTGCGGCTGTCCATCGCTCATTGGTAAGCTTCTCGTCAATGGGTGGTTTTGCAGGTGCACTTGTGGTCTGCTTCTACGGGAGTTCTGTGCGGGTCTTTCATGCCGATGGACAATGCCGAGGAAGTGTCTTCGCCTTTCTCGCTGGCTTTCTACCGAGACGGCTCTGTTCTCTACTCAGGTCTGTCGGGGTTTTTGCCTTCAAGCATCCATGTGCACGTTTCTGTGCATGTGAAGTGCAACCGTATGTGTCTTCACCTTTGCCTGCGTTTGTGTACGCGTGCGCATGCACCTGCACAGTGTAAATGTGAGTCTTCTTGTTGTGTGTGTGTGTGTGTGTGTGTGTGTGTGTGTGCGTGTTTGTGAACGCGTGCGCATTTGTGTGTGATTGCTCTTGTTGTCTTTGTGTTTCAGGACACTCGAGCTGTGTCAGACTTTTTGACACTCAGCGGCCGGGCAGGCAGACTGAGCAGTGGACTTTGGCGACGCGAAAGGGGCGGGAGGGTCTGAAGGGTATCGTCTCAGCGATTGCGCCTCCTGTGGGAGAGGGGGCAGGGGCGGCGGGTCTGTGTGCCGTTGGGAGTTACTCACGGAAGATTGCGTTGATGGACAGAAAGAGCAGACCTCGGGGAGGAGTGAAGAGGGCGGAGGCGGTGTTGCAGAGAGAGGGTGGAATGGGAGGGGTGACCTCGTTGCAGTGGCTAGAGACCGGCGGGGAAGGAGTGGGGGGCGATATGTACCTGTTGAGTGGACATCGGAAAGACAATGCTTTGAGACTTTGGGTGGGTGGGTGGGTGGGTGGGTGGTGAGTGAAGAGCCATAGAAGGACGGCAGCTTCCTCAAACATCTATGTACTCAGTTTTTCGCCGCATTGCAGTGAGTGAAAATGGCATGCAGAAAAAGAATTGCAATCACCATGTATAACTGGTTTTCGTTTTCATTTTGTTGGTAAATGACCTGTGATTGGCTTCTTCTTCGAGTAGAGTGCCCAATTTGGGGAGAGAAATGTCATGTTTTCCCTGCATGTGCACGTGTGGTCCAAACAAAGCTGTCCCACTGGCATGACACCCAGGAGGTACCCTTGAAGGGGTCAAAAGCAGCGAAAAGAATAGAAGCACACGTGCGTGTCCACTCCTGTGTGTGCAGGACCTCCGCTCATATGACACACCTGTCTGCGAATACCCTCGGTGAGGAATTGGCGCGTCCGCCCGTTTTGTACCACTCGTGCTCTTTCTTTCTCTCTCTCAATCTTTCTTTCCCTGCGCTCCCTCCCCCTTCTCCCCTCCCTTTCTGTCATTCTATCCTTCGCTTTCCTTTCTGCCTTTCTTTTTTCCTTCTGTTGGTCTGGCAGAGTGATTTTCGGCCGGATTCTGTGGATGTCCATCAATTCTGTGGATGTTCTTCCTTCGGCCACTCTCTCTGTCGTCTTTCTGCCCGATTCACTTTCTTTCTGCATGCCCTCGACTGTCGTTCTTCTTTTGGTCTCTTTATCTCGGTCGGTATCTGTCCCTCTCAATCTATTTCCTCTTGCTTTGTGTTGTTGCAGCACCGTAGCCACCCATCAGAAGTTCCAATTTGATTGCCTCCCGATTGCAAGACTCCAAAAAGAAAGGCAAAAGACGAAAGGAGGCCAGGGAGGAATCGGAGAAACATCGGAGGTTCCAATGGAGACGGACACAGAGACGGAGACGGAGACTGGGGTCGTTGTTGCAACCGGCACACAGGAGGGGGGCGTTCTCTTTTACGGGGCGCCGAACGGGGGGCCTCTGGCGGCCGCACCTGCGCACTTCTCTCCCGTCAGTCTGAGGGAGGGAGCAAATTCACGAACCGCTTGAAATGCTGTCCCGCAGTAAGCGCCTTCTTGTGCCTTGTCCTTTGCAGGTGCACACCAATTTTCTTCCTTTTGAAATCCCCGACATACCTTCTGCCTTATTGCATTTTGAATTCATGCTTCCCGCACCGGCAAGATCTGCCGGTTGACCCACGGAGGAATTGGCCTTTTGGGGTTTGGGAGACAGACCACGGGTTTGAAGCACTGAATTCAAAAGTGATCGGACGGTCCATGATCAA
>JAHBMJ010000194.1:3023-40523 GCA_018398765.1 Chromera velia | reverse complement strand
GCTAGTGCTAAAGTTTAGCCCAATCATGTATGTATTTTACTAAACATTTAGTTAAAATTTTATAAAATACTTGCTACATGAATTTCAAGTTAAGCGAATTCACGTTCAATTTGCATCTTCATGCTATACTAGTAGTCTCTATGAGTTCTGAAATCTTTCATTTTAACTAGCATTTTAAATTTTTATGATAAGTCCAAAGTAATATAACCCTATGAAATTGGGGTATAAATGGGGTGAATGGGGGCAAATTGGGGCCCATTTCACCCCATTTCGCCCCATTTCCCCAAAATATGATACATTTTTTGACTGATAAAAACATGTAAAATAAGGCGTGTTTCTAGAAGTTTGCGGCTTGTAAAAGTTAATTTGGTAATTTAAAACCTAGTTTAAAATATTACATGACAGCTTTTTTATAAATTATAAACATAATTGGAAATTAGCGTGAAATGGAGGCCCCATTTCCCCCATTTATACCCCAATTTAATAGGGTAAGCGCTAAGATAAAATTTATCTGGTTAGTCTTTAATATATTACCTAGTATATTACTGATGATGCACTACTGAAGAAGGATACAGGACTTATTTGAGTATATTTGAGAGAAAACTTCGCGGTTGGACAACAATCATTCAGAGAAAATGTAATTCATTGAAGAGTTGCGCAAGCACACGAGCTGTAACAGGCACTGAACCAAAGAGTGAACTGCGGTGCATTCGAAGCGAGAAGAAAAGAGGCGGAACAGGAACTCTAAAACATCGTTTTGTCGCCGACAGAGAGACGGGCCGACTGACAAAAGGGAGGAAGCCAGTGCAGAAAGGACAAGAGAGGAGAAGAGAGTTTCCGAGACAGAGAACGTACACCCTCTGATCAAAAGCGGGCTTGCAGTTCTTGTACCTTCCGAGTCTATTCCTTATTCTCCCCCTTGATCATCTCGGATTCGTCTGACGCTTCATTTTTCTTGAAGTTTCCTTTCTCAAACGAATCTTGAGAGAAGCGTTGTAGTGTATCTCTGTCAGCGAAAGAGAAAAAAGAGTTTCAGGCTGATTGTGTGGATACGCAAATACCCCCAGCCTTCATATGGCTAGAGAGGTCAAAGAGAGTCTCTCTCTGGCAAAGAAGAAAGCCAGGCAGAGTGATGAAGAGGGGTGTCTTTAATTAAACGAGAAGAGCTAAAAGGATTCAGCAAGAGGGGCGAAAATGACTGATTGTAAATTTACGCGGGAAATGGGACAAAGCAAACCGGACAGTATTGGTCGATTTGAACAACAATCGAATGAAAACTCTTTGTCAGTGAATCAAACGCTACGTCTGGTTTTTCGAATTGACGATTCATAATCCTTCTTCCTGCCCTCCTTGCCCTGCATGTGCTCACTTTTGTCGTGTCTCTGATTGATCGATCCTTGGAATCTTTCGTCCTCTTCCTCTCTCTTCCCTAGCTACCAACATAATCCTGCCTACATTCTCTCAAATTGAATCAAGGTCGACTAGAAAGGACAATGAGCACCTGTCTGGTCTTTTTGAGGTTCGTCCGGACCCGCGAGCCTTCAATAATATTCTCATTGATCCGTTTTTGCTCGTCCTAGCTCGTCCAACTCTTCTTCGATGTCGATGCTTGCAATCACTTCCCTCTGACCCCGCTGGACCCTCGCTGCCTCTTCCTGCACGACACGAATTAAATAAACGGTTGCATGTTTATAAATTTGTACATCTATGCAATTGGAAAAGTTGCACACGTGCATTTCACACGAGAGGATGTATACGAGCACACATTTGCAAAAAACGTTTCAGAGCGCTGATATGTAGAAGAGAACACATTTTCCCGCAAAATCAAGGGACGAAAACACCCAGCAGAGTCGTCTACGCGCAAAATCATTTGACAAGCCCGAAAAACAAAGTTGGTTGACATTTCTGAAAGGCCTTTTCGCAGAAGATGTGGGCAGCTACTGAATGGACAAACGCAACATTCATACCAACAGATTCTGTCATTGAGACACGCCTCACAACTGTGCATTCTCCCAACTTCCCTCCCACCCACCTCCAAACCGAAAGGACGGGATGACCCCTCCGCGTGGGCTCTGAAGGAAGGGAGACGACTTCTGGTCCCCAGCGCAACCCCGTCATAAAGTTGCATGGCAGAAAGCGTGACACCCATCTGAGACCCTTTTCTACTGCTGCTAGAGACCCCTTCTTGATCCAATTTCTGCATTGTCAATAAATTCTCTCGTCGCTCTTCTTTTGTCCCTTGTCTTTCCCCCTCTTCCTCTTGCTCCTCTTCGATGCTTGACAGGTCCTCCCCTGAAACAATATCAAAGTCCTTCATCGGACTACTGCAAATTCATGACGCAACAAATTTCAATTTCATATCATGCCATACACTTTCTTCGCTATAAAAGCAATTAAGGCTGAAGAGATCCATGCGAATGCAGCCGCGTAGACGTTCCACAGCTGCAGTACGGGCCATGCCAGATTGAAAAACATATTGAAGGAAGAAGAAAGGCTTCGAAAAAAAAAAGTTGCGGAAAGACATCAAAACACTAGGACTTCTGTGCAAAACCCGACGCAGCCTCGCACGATCTAGCCGCTGGGTCGACCTTTAGTAACTGTCCCACCATATGACTTGTCGGCTGGTCTCTCTATAAAGTGACTGACTGGCTGGCAGACCTACTCAGTCACTAATGATTGACTTACTTATTGAATGACTGAGCGACTGAGCGAGTGATCACTGGCTCGTGATGATGACGTACAGAATCGCCATCGTCGCTCGCCATGACTGCAGAAGATGAGAGTGTCCAAAACACAAAATCCTCATGCACCCACAGAGAGCCATTGAAGCCCAAACAGGCCAGTCTGCTTCATCCAGACGATCCGAAACACATGTAAACAAATTATCACTCACTGTCTTTCCTTACGGCAAATGTGAGGGAGACTCACGGACAAATGCTGTGCAGAAGAGAGAAACCAAGCAAAGCGAGGATCATCTAGACCTTTTGAATGATCGTCGAAGAAATTTTACATGCATGTATCGTACTGACGAAAGGAAAGAGCCCAGCGACTCAACTACTGACTGACGGATACCCACCGACCCTTTCTGTCACTCACCTACCTGAGAGCTCAGCGCCATCTTCCTCTTCTTCTTCCTCTTCCTCTTCTTCCTCTTCCTCCTCCGACCCTAACGAATTATCAAACTCCTCGGAGACTCCCCTTCCTCCCTCCCTCTCTCCCTGTACCCCACCCCCGTCCGCTTCGTCAATGTCAAATTCGTCCTCGTCGTCTTCGCTCTCACCAAACAAATCTGGAAATGCCCCGCCTGAATCCAAAAATTCAAAATCCCCAATCCCTTCCCCAGACCCTTCCCGCAAAGGCCTCCCGGGTGCCAGAGGGAGCCAGCACTCGACAGCAAGACCGTGCACTGAGTCGACCTGCAGAACACAGGGAGTAAGTGTGTCCACAAGAATAAGATGATCAGACGGAGTCCGGCAAACCATTCAGGGCACAAAACGGCGCATCGAGAGAGAAGGAGGAGCCAAGAGAGCTGATCGAAGAATACAATTCTTTGGAAGAAGACTCGAGCTGAGGAATGTCTGACGCACAGATGCGGGCAGATATGTTTGCAGAGCCACCCTTCTAGTAGTACTCCGCTTGGCAGACGCAAAAAAGAAAAAGAAAGGCACAAGCCGAGAAAATCCAAGCATGCACACACCTCAAAATCAGTGTGATTCTTCCCAGGGTGAATGATCCCAAAATGATCGCTTAGCGGAAGCTCCACAAATGCAAAATCTACGACGTCGTCTGGCTCTATACAGTTCCAATTTGGTTCAGCTGAGGTCTCGATAGGATCTCTTTCCGAGACCTTGAGAGCGAAAGAAGACGGCGAGGAACGAGACTGGACTCCTTGACTCTCATTCCGCTGTTTTGGGGCATGGACTCCTTCAACAATCCTGAAACGGATTGCGCTTACAAATCATGAGCATAAATATGCGTATGTACATCGATTCGTGTGTCTATACAGAAAAGAGGCCCACATTGGCTAAAAGATGTCAGACACCGCCCATCAACAGAGACGAATTCACCAGCAACACTGTTCGTTCACGGGAAACTGAATTCGGACGTGGGGAAATAGACATTTAAGAAAATGAAATCCAAGCCACCCGTGACTGACCGAAAGTTTGGTCTGAGGTTTCTCTCTTTCGCTTGGTGCCTCGCCTTAGTGATAGCTGTCTGCACAGCAGACCTGCGAGTGAGGGCACACGTTCACAAAATGTACACACTCTCGGGCTATCGTCAGGAATGGTGACTGAGGGAGAGAAGAGATCTCTGAGGCCCTTCGCTTCATGATGGTCTCGACCGTGAAGCCACAAGTACGCGAACAGTGAGTCTCTCTCTCTCTCTCTCTCTCTCTCTCTGTGTGTGTGTGTGTGTGTGTGTGTCTTTCTCTCTGTGTGTGTCTGTGTGTGTGTGTGTGTGTACCATAGTATCGACTACGAACGTGGAGCAAACAGATGGAAGGAAACTCTAACACATCGATGCCTGCCTGCTGCGGCGGACCTGTACACATTAACGCGCACATCAGAGATCTGGGACCCCAGAGAGGAAGAGCCTTGTGACACAGACCGCCGAGCAAGAGAGCGTTCAGAGCGGTCTCCCTGCGTCCACTCCTCTTTGCCGTCTCCTCCGTCCTCATCGTATCCTTCATGCACAGGGGTTAAGGGCCGCCCTCCTCCTATGGGTGATAGGTGGAGGCCGGACCTTGGCCCCGGTACTGGAGGGTCCGTTGCCGCTATGGCCACCCCGTCCCGGAGGTGCCTCACCCACCGTGCCACTGCCCCCATGGCAGCCCTGTTCAGCATCCGTCTCTTGACACCCATGAAACAGAAGTAATGCTGCATGAAGTCAGAATGATGAGAAAGAACTTCAGGTGCGGTGGAAGAAGATTTATCGCAACAGTTTTTTCATGTGCGCACGTGTCGAAGACCAGCTTTATTAGAATGTTCTTCTCAAGTGGAGAACTGAGTGCGTGCAGGAGCCTTCTTCCATGAGACACACGATGAAGTAGGCTGAAGAAGAAAAGAAAGAAATTTCTTCCTATACAGAGTCTTTCTGCATCACAAGCCAAGAATATTCATGGAGAGCTTTTCTGTGTACCCTGCAACTAGAATGTGGGTAGGTGTTTCCATGGATGGAGAAAAGACATCCGGGTGTTATCCGATCCAGGCATCTGGCGTTCCCCTATCTTAAAGTTCCATTCTGGAGTACACAAAGGAATGAGGAACTCGCGAACCTAACAGGAAACTCATTCTGGCTCAACTGCAGGACTGTGTTGATGACCTGAAAGCTAGACTGACTGACTGACCCAAAGTACGACAAAGGAGTGCATCTGTTTGCATTTATTTTCACGTACAAATTCTGTATGAAAATAAGTGCATAGACTAACTGACTGACCCAAAGAACGACACAGGGGTGCATCTGAAGAAACTGGCGGAGTCCCCTCAGGACACTGTCGAGAGAGGAGAACGAACCGAGGAGATCTCCGTTCAGGCCAAACGAGAAGAACGCCTCTCCTACCTGCGTGCAAACACAGGCATGCACATGCACACAGACACATGCACTCAAGTACATGTGTGTACGGACACGTGTAGATAAGATACATACATCTACGCATCTTCTTACCCGTGTAGTCTGCTCACAGAGAGGGGAACATTGACTTTGATAGAAGCCAAGTGAGGGAAACGCGCTTTCGTCTTTGATAGAAAACGACATTGACAAGGACAGTAGCAGCAGGTATGTGCGAAATCAGGTCCAATGAACAAACCTTGAGAAGCTGCGATGGTCGAAGAGGAAAGCCTGATTTCTGCAGTCTCTCTGGGACTTCACAACCAAAAAGGTTTTTTGGGGCTCCAACAATCGAAGTCATACTGCTGTCTCTGCCTGGGAGTTGAAACTCCGGAGTTTGATCCCCCACCTCCGAAGCGGTGGCAACCGAACTGCTGAGGGAATCTCTCCTCGGACTCTTCACCCCTCTGTTGAAGAAGCTGACAGCAGGTTTGAGGGACTGGAAGAAGGAGGTTGAGGTCTTGGAAGGGGACGTGGAGGGATGAAAGGAACCGTGATCCTGGTCCCGTGGGTCAAGAACAGACGAAGAAGAAGAAAGACTCCGGACCGGAGCTTCAATGTCTTTCCCCCCCCTTCCAGCTCCTGGTACGTCTCTTCTTCTCGATGCTTCCAACTTGTTCTTTTTCTTTTGCTTCTCCCTTGGAGATTCAGTCACCGAGATCTCTATTCGATATTCCTTCCCTAGTCTTTTGCCCCCTCTTGTCATTACCGGTGATCCCTCTGAAAGGTAATCGTTCGATCTCTGCCCCTTCCCCTGCCCCTTCCCCTTTCCTGTCTGACCCCCCCACTGCCATCTAGAGCCACCTGCGCGCTTTCCGGGGCTCGAGTCCGGACGAATGCTGGGAGATGGGTCAGCCCACGACGGGCCTTCTAGAGAGACGTCTTCTCTCACCAATGGCTCCCATACCCCTCCAGCAATGCCGAATGCACCCCTTCTGCTAGAAACCTGGGCGTCCCCTTCCAAATTAGAACTCGATAATCCTGCTCTGCCCTTTCGATCCGGCCAAGGAGATGGCGGAGGTGACTGAGAGTGCTTATCTGCTTGGGTAGAAGAAATCAGGGTGAGGTTTACGTCGTCTATCTCGTCAGACTCTGTATTTGTTTCTTTGGTCCCCGTTTGCTTTTCTGTCTGCCCTTCAGCCCTATCTTCCTCCTGTTTCTCGTCTTCGGTCTCCTCCGGTTGCTGTTGGAGAACAAACGGATGGGCCTCTGCGGGACTGAGGAGGGGTCGCAGGATCCTCTGGGCAATCCAGAGAAGTTCATCGAGATCATTCACTCCCTCGGCGGAGGCTGCGAGCTCCTCGTCCTCCGCAAGTCTGCAAATACGCGGAAGTATACGCGAGATGTACGTATATGTACACGTATGTGCATAAATGTAGACATTTAATTTTACTCACACGTATTTATGAGCACATCGCCATGAAGATCGTCCGGCATGCACATGCACATGCACATGCAAACACACACACACACACACACACACACACATGCACACACACACACACACACATGCACACACACACACACACACACACACAACACACACAACACACACACACACACACACACACACACACACACACACACACACACACACACACACACACACAAAACACACACACACACACACAACACACACACACACACACACACACACACATACATACATACATATGTGTATACACATATTCCTATACGTGTATGTATGTATACACAAATACATACACAAACGACGATACACGCGGAGATGGGTACATACCTGCATACATTCTTGAACAGAAAAAATACCAGCCAACGACTGACTCGCAGACCATAACAATGAACATACACAGGCGAACAGCCCCTTCTTTAAAACATTACTGCCGATCCAAAAAGGGATTTTTCGGACACGACTTGTCCTTTCTGCCGCGACGTACGCATGCAGGCACTCATTGGAGATCCGTAGTCATGCATGCGTGTTTGTATATATCCACTGACGTACCTCTGTGAGCACGCGACAGCCCATCGGAAGAGAAACTCCTCAAAAAATTCGGGGGGTCTGAAGTGCTTCCACTTTTCGTGTTCTTTGTTCATTCCATCCGCCTCGCGCTGCCTGATTCCTGATGCCGATGACGGTAACGGAAGAAGACTCTTCGTTGAGGTTTGGGAGAGAGCAAGTCTGCTGCGAGTCGTCGTCTGCATGTGCGCAACCCTCTTTCTCGCATGTGTGCCGAAGGACGGCATTTTTCTCAAATCTGGCTTATCAGCAAGCTTGCGGAAAGAAGTTGCGCTCGGTTTCCACCGTGACGTGCTCGAGGATGGTGTGGAGTCAAGAGCTGCGACGGCTTTCTTTCTGTCTGTCGCCAGCTCGTTGTCCCACTTGACGAGAATGTGAGAGACGACGGAATCGATTTCCAGCAGCGTGCTTCGCAACTCCTCTTTCGAAAAGCCTCGGACCTCTTCAAACATTTTAGAGCAGCGAGAGAGAACGAAAGTCGAAATCGAAACGGAAGATTCAGTCAGAGCTCCGTGGAAGGCTGCGGCTGTTCGCCCTTCTTCTTCAGACGCAGCTGCACCTTCTCCTTCCTCGTTGTCGACCAGCATCAAGGTGTCTTTACTCACCTGCATTCGTCCCAAACGCGTGAACATAGACTTATACATTCATGCACTCAAACGCACACAATGCAAAAACAAATATTAGTTCGCAAAAGTACATACAAAGACCTGAATGTGTTCAGGAGCCGCACACAAAAGAGTTGTGTGGAGAAAATTACTTCATTCCGACACGTCGAAGAGAAACTTTCGAAACCGTTTCTGGAGAAAGAAACATACAGCGTCAAACAAGGATCACCTGCATCGTGAATTTTCTCTTGCAAAAGCAGAGTGTATGACAGACCAGTTTGTCGACCAGTCGCTCCACAGGTCCGAGCACTTTTTGGATCACAGGGAGGCATAACAGGAGAGGAATTCTGACATAAAACTCCGGCACAATCTCAGAGGGGTCTCCAGCTTCGTCCAGTTCTTTCACGAGGGCAGAAAAGTCAAGGAAGTAACCTGAGAACATACAGAATAAGCGTTTATGCATCCATAAGTTATGCTTCGTGACAACATCTCGCTATCCAAACATCAGGAAGACCACTCAGTGAATATGTTCGGAAAGACGTGCACGAGTTGGCATGAAATTTAAACGGGTGAAGCAGAAAGAAAAGAAGGAAACCAGCGTCAGTCACTTCGCGCATTCTCTTTTGAAGCAGGGGAACACATTGAAGCAAAGTCTGCAGGTGCAAGTCGAAGGCCCCCCCCCCCTCCCCTACCTGTTCCGATCACCCCTGAGATTCGCACGAGAAAAATGCCGTTCAGTCCCATTATGGTCGCGAAGATGGCCAAGTTTTGGAGCCCCGTGAGAGAATTCAACAGCAGCATCTGCACGCACAGAGGAATGGAGTTGCAAAACGATCAGCAGAGACACGAAAACCAGCAGCAGGACCAAACCAAAGGTGGATGAGTACTTGCACAGGTAGAAGGGAGGTAAGTGAGAAAAAAACTCCCAATTCAGAAAGACACAACAAAATTGTTGCAGCTCGGAAGTGAATGTTAACTTTCATGCCAAAAGAACACGGAACATGCGAGTGACGTGCCTGGAAGAGCACAAGAGAGAGCATCCACGTGCCGAGTGCCTGAGACTCAAGTTTGTTCAGCACATCGTTGTCCTGAGTGTTGAAAGGCCGCTCTCTGCACTGCACCAGGAAGGAGAACAGGGCGATGCCTGTCGCCTGGGACAGACGCATGTTGCTGTTGTCGCCTGCACACGATCGAAGATTAAGAATTTGCATTATGTTCTGAGCCACCACCTTTCCCATTTCGGAACGAGTTTTGAATCTTATCTTTTCAAAAATGCCACCCTTGCGCTCCTGTACGACTCTCTCTGAAGATACTGTGAGAAAGAAGCGCAATGAATTTCCGCGATCTTAAAACGAAGAATTACGACACCCCAGAGTCTTTCGCACGCGCTGATGTATTCCAGGAAGTTTTTTACACTGGAATTCTGCATGAGATAAGAACGAAATTGTTCAATATGCGATACAAGAAGGAGAGCGATAATTCGATGAACGCATCAATTGCACCAATCGAGTTCTGTCACATGAATGCCACCGGGAAAACCTACCGATGTAGAAGGCCAGGCAGACTTGCAGGAGAAGTTTGCGAACAATGATCGTCAACTCCCAATACTCTCTAGATGCCCGGAATCCCTGCGTTCATTCATTCATTCGTTCGTTCGTTCGTTCATTCATTCATTCATTGAACCCAGGCAGCAAAAGAGTGAATGCAGTCATGTGCATAAACAAGCGCAGGTCGTGAGCTGGACCTATCGGACAGATGAAGAAAGTTCAGGATCTTTCCGGACACTCAGATAGTTCCACACCTACCGACACAATCTGTATATGTATGCGTGTCTTTTCTTTGGACTCACTTGTACAAGGAATCCAAATCTTCTGCGGAAGCTTGCACGGAGCGGCCGGTTGTTCTCGAGCCTCAATCTCTGAAGCTCTCCCATCAGAGCCAGTCCCAGGCAGAAAGGAATAACAATTCCCAGAAACACCATGGAACCAGCAGCAATGCCAGACCACCGAGTATACACCTCGTCGGTGCACGTCACAGAGGGAGCCTGGGCGAGACGGGACTCAAGGCCGTCCGCAAGGGGCTCGCATCTGCAGATCAACCAAAGTGCAAAATGTACGTAATACTATCCGGATATCTGTACCTGTTCCTGGATCAGTAATTACACATGCAAAGATAGGTACGAGCTCCAGTTTTGAATGCACAGATGTTTCCAGGTTTCGCGCTCCTCGCAATTGAGTGAGGGACTGAAAGGCCATCAAGGGGTTGAGGAGTCGCAACTGTAGGCAAAAGGATATAGTGATGGGTTGACGACACAAAGCAGCTCTACTCAGAACTCATCATATCACTTGGTCGGAAAGAAAAAGGTCCCGAAAAACAAAGTTTAAAGCTGTTCGTCTAGGGCGCCATTTTTCGCACACACAAACTCCCAACATCGAACACAGACACAGACAGACACAGAGACAGAGAGACGGACAGAGACACAGACAGAGACCCAGGCAGACACAGAAACAGAGAGACAGGCAGAAACACGCACAGAGACACAGACAGACAGAGACAGACAGACAGACAGACGGACACACACACACATACACACACACACGCAGAGGGAGAGAGAGAGAAAGAATCCGCACCTGAGGACTCCCAAGAGCTCTTCGAGTGACCCCTCGAAAGTCAAAAAGTAGAGGACGATGTATCTGCAATTAGGTGAAGAAATGAAGACATATATACATTGACGTATTCATGCACACACACAGGAGGCATTCAAATGTGATGGCGCATGCGCATTCAGGAGTATGCGGGAGTAAGTGTTTGCATAAAAACAAACGCGCTCCAACTCCGTCACATGCAAGTCGTTTCATCTTGCAGGTCGGATTGAACATTTCCTAGCACAAACAAAGGCACTCACTCTGGCTACATGTACGCCGTCTAAATACCGATGTACATGCATCAATGTGCCGATGTACACATCTGCATGTTGATCTCCAGCCGGGGTGATTCAAAACTTACACAGCGATCATGTCTTCCATCAGGCACTTCATCAAACGACGGAACTCGGCAAAGCCGCGCGGTCTGCGGGTGCGTGGTGGTACAGGAAAGTCGTACCTGCATGCATGCGTTGGTTGAGTCAGTGGAGCAAAGGCTCTCAACGGTACCAGCGAAGCAACATCTGTTGAGAGGAGATTTGCCCCGAATCGAGACTCACCAAATGGTTGCTTGCCGCCATTAGAAAGAAAGTAGTGTCAAAAAAATGAGTCTCTCTTAAAGAGAGGCCGACCATGACAGCCCGACAGATGGACGAGAAAAGAAGCAAATTATCTTGAAACGGACTTGAAGGCGACTGGCGGCACCCATTCGTTCATTACTTTTTTCAGCCATGAACTCCGCAAATCACTTTTTGTGGATGTATATTATGCAATGCCACACCCATGGATGCGAGCACGACGTACCGACCTCCAGATGCCCAGTATACGCTTGTTCCGCTTTGTGTTTTTCAGATTTGTTTCTCAAATTCAAAAGAATTATGTATGAAAATGAACGCATGCGAGCACGACCTTCGTACCTCCAGATGCCCAAGACACGCTTGTTCCACCGCCTCCAGATTTCAAGTCTGATGAGTTGTCTCTGTTGAGTCTCTGTCAGAGCTGCGATTCGCATGCGCTTCTCCTTTTCCTTCTCACTTTGGCTGCGAGCTTTCTCTATCTGTCGAGCCCTGAGAGTCATGCTCGACTTAGGCGTCGGGTCGCCCCACACCGATGACCTGCAGTTTTGTACATGCGTGCACACGAGCATATGAGATCGCAAAAGAATACACAATCGCAAAAGAATACACACACTTTCGTTACTTGCATGACGCTTGACTAGATCCCAAGAGATCTGCTGCATTTGTCGGTCTCAAACACAACTCTAGCTCTTCCGCTTCTGTTTCTTGAGATCACCCAACAGACTCCTCTGACGGCCGAATTCTGGAATTAACACTGGCCCGCCCAAAACGAGAAAATCAAAGAAATTGAATCATTGAAGTGAGAAGCGCACTGACAAGCCCAGTGGCTTTCTGGCGTGATTTCGTCCTTTCCCAATTTTTGCAGTCCGGGCGAACACCTGAAGTCGTGATCAGATGCACATGCTCGATATACATACCCACACAATGATGCACAGATACTCAGACATAATTAATTTTCTCATAAAGACAGAGACACCAAGTGTCTGTGCATTCACAGTGACTGCATCCTGGCCCTCATGGGATCTATATGCTGACTAAAGTAAATACACAGCTAGATCCATGCGCCAACCTGCAAGATAGCCCTCCTGTGGCCGTTCCATCTTCCCTCTCTTCGTCGTCCGATTCTAGAAGTCCCGATAGTTCTCCCCCCCCTGCCGGAGGTCCCCAGTGGACGCTGGAGAGAGTTTTCAGAGGATGAGAGTCCAGGAAACCCTTTTCGCCATCAAGGGAGGCAGCCGGCTGCCGCTGGTTTTTCCTCAAGGCTCTTTTCTGTCGAGCAGCTCGCCTGCAAGGAATTCGGAGATGCGGTGTTTGGACTTGACCAAACATTCTGGAAATGACAGAGAAATCTGTGGGGCTGTAAGAGCCGCATCGCTAAAGATGGAATGCGTCTCCTCCCTCCTTCTCCTTTAAACAAACGCTTAATGTTTTGTCCCTCGATTTCTTTTTCTACCTGTCTATAGGTGCATGGTGGAACAGAAGATGGATCACTTTTGTGAGGGAAGACGTCTTCCCTTTGCAAACTCGGTCTTGAGAGCCTAAAATGGATGCAATTCACTGGCAGTCCAGATCTGTCCATGAGAGTAAAAGCATATGCACACCTATATCAGGAGCTTTCTCTCCTCATGCAATTAAGGTGGATCCCTTCATGCAGATTGATGCTCAAGAAAAGACACACCTGTGAGACTGCAGAGTTGCAGCTCCGAAGACGATCGACGCCCCGACGACGGTAAGGAAAAGACCTGATGAAACCATCTTGAGCGTATTTCCGATCTTCAAAATAATGAACGCCTCGTCTTGGGGATACCTGCACTCCATTGCATTCATTTCCGTTCCATTCTTTTGTATCATATTCCGTCAATAGGTGTGAGCCGGCAAAAGGACACGTGCCTAACTTTTGAAACACCAAAGGCTTCTTCCTTAAAGCACTTGAGCGCTTTGTATTGAGTGCATGAGGGCAGAGAGATTGACGGCCTTCAGCGAGAGTGGTATGCGAATCGGGAGAGCCGTCTGTCGTTGACTGTGGAGGTGCACGGCCAAAGTGCGAGACAAGGAAAATATGTCCTTAAGCTGATGGGCTGGCGGAGATCGCGTACAGATGGAAAAAAAGGGGACGCAAATCTGATCCAAGAAGCAGACCGGACGCAAATAGAGATCAAAATTGCAGGAAGAAAATATACCTGAAGATTTCACATCGATCATGCGTGTGTGTGTGTGTGTGTGTGTGTGTGTGTATGTGTGTGTATGTGTGTGTGTGTGTATTTGTGTGTATGTGTGTGTGTATGTGTGTGTGTGTGTGTGTGTGTATGTGTGTGTGTGTGTGTGTGTGTGTGTGTGTATGTGTGTGTGTGTGTGTGTGTGTGTGTGCGTGAATCGAGACTGAAAGCAGAACGGGAGCAAATGCTGACCCACACACCCTGCGGCAAGAAGGAGAGGTTCGAGGATGCAGTCAGTCGAGAGCACGCCGTTGATGGAGGGAATTCCCGGGATGATTTCATCCAATGCGGGAATGCCTTCGGGAAGTTTTAATCCGGTGATGTTGATCATTCCAATGAATCCAATCAGAGACATAAAATTCAGAAGAACGCGAATAGCGACAATGTGCGTCTTCTCATCGTCCTCTGACGGCACGGAGTTCATGGCTGTGTAGAAAATCACCATCACTTGGAGGGCTATGAACCCCAAAGACGCATAGAGGATCTGGAGGGTCATGCTTACACACTTCTGGCACACAGCATCGGGAGTTGTGCGGTAGAATCCCACGTCGCATTGGGAGCAGACGGGTCCTCTCATACCTTCTGCACATGTCACGTTCGAGACTGCACCCGTCCCGTCTGCAGACTCAGAATGCACTGTCTCGAGGCAAGTATGCCCGATTGGACATTCTACGACGATGGCCGTCGGGAAAGATTGAACAAGCACGTACCCTGGGTCGGGTTTTGGTCTTGCATGTTGTCCAGAGGAATAGCGTTTCTCTGTCACCCCAACGTACTCCTGCAGTCTTCTCTTACTCCCTTTTTCTCCTCCGCGTTCCTCCTTTTTAGTTCCTTCCTGCGTGAGATCCGTGAAAGAGGTTTCATCCTCCTCGTTGCTTTGTCTCATTCGTCTTCTAGTGCCCTCTGCTTGAAGTTTGTTCTCCTTCTTTTTGACGGAAATCAGGGTCCCGTCAGATCGGAGTTCCTGCTCGCTTCCGAACAGAGTCCCCGAACAAGAAGTAAGCGAAGGACACGAAGCGCACTTTCCAGAAGTCCAGAAAGAGTAGTCCTCTGGATTGATGTATGCACTCTCAATGACATGATCGGATCATGCAAATACAGTTAGTTGCACGGGCAAATGGGGCCTATGTCGCGTACACGAATGACAGACTAATTCTAAAGCTTGCCGGAAAACGCGTCACTTAATTTTGCGGGAAGTATGTGACGAGCGACACGACGAGAAAAGACGAATTTCAAACTAGTCATCCATCCCGCGCTGACCATTGTATATGTGTTGAGTCGCTTACAGGTCGAGATCATGTATGGGGGGGCATCATGCAAATTGTTCACGCACAACTTTAAGAAGAAGGAAACGGAACGTGACTTGTGAGGTTACGGGACAGGAGATTCTTTCTGTCGCAAGAGATCAACTCTCGATCTAGGTGGCCATTGAAGCTGTTGAGCACAAAAATCAAGCCCGTTCACTGTCAAGGAAATCAACTGAAAAGCCAGACAAAGTAAAAAGACGCGAAGAAAAGCTAGGCTCAGAGTATGAATCGATGTTCGTGACACTATGCAGGAGTTCATTCAAATGTGATGCAATGAATTATGTACGTATTGATGTTGACTGACCGATGGACTCAGGGTTTTCCTGTGCGTTGTCAGCAGGGGTGAAATAGAATCCGGCTTTGCACGCGCACGAACTCGGGTGTGTGCTGTCCTGGGGGCTCTGTGCGTTTTGTACACAGTCCTGGCATACGGGGAAGGCCTTCGTTCTGTCCATCTGGGCCCGCTGCTGAAAGCTGATTCCCCGAAGGTCCTGCCAGAAACCGGCTCTGTAGAGGCACGCAGTTGGGAACATAATGTTATCACAAGCAAAAGAGAGTTAGTTCTTTTCAGATCATCCACAGACTCTTTTAAAGCAACGACTTACTGGAATGTGCGAAGACTTGTGAGGAGGCAACGCATATCTCAGTGGAATTGCAGCGTGTGTACATCGATTACTATTGATTTAGACTACATACAGATACTTCCCATCATACAGAGCGTGTGTGCATGTGCATCGAGTAGTACGCATTGATTTAGACTACATACTCTATCTCGGCAGAGAGATTGAGAAGAATCTGGAACACCAAGAGCATCAATAAAGAATGCACCCGCCTACCTGCAGATGCAGGGCGCTGTCGCCGATACCCTTTGAGATCCGTACGGGCACGCCTCGACCCTGACGGAAAATTCACACGAGGCCGCATTGCCTGACGCGTCCGTTGCCGTTACGGTTACGGTGGTCAGTCCTGGAGGGAAGCTTGAGCCGCTCGCGTGACTGCATGACAGGCTTATCTGCAGCATAGAACAGGTGCATCGACAGAATTAATGAAAGCATGTTTAATATGTAAAGTATATCCGCAATTTTTCTGGGCATATTACCCCTACATTGGCTGAAACGCTGCCAAACTCCAATGACACCTGCACGCCCTCCAAGATGGTCGACAGAAGACATGGAATGTGCATACTAGCTCGCGAAAATGCTTTCGTGGCACATTCCATACTCCGAAAATGGAAGTGAGAAAAAGGCTGCCGACCTCGCTAGGAGAGTCTACATTGTCGAAGACGATCGGAGAGACCGGAAAGGAAACGGGCAGAGGGTCTAGCAGAATTTGTTTCCTGTCGATGTCGGGTGGGCAGATCAGGCGGGGCTTTTCATTGTCTTCGACGATCAGGTTGAACGTGCAGGATCCGGAATTCCCCTCTGTATCGGTTGCAGCTATCTGAACGACATTCGTGCCCTTTGGGAACTGTCTGGGTAGTGTGGGGTTGAAGACCGTTGAGACAATCCCTCCCGGATCTGTGACAGTGGCAGAGGTGTACGAAGAGATTGTCGCTCCAGAGGAGACGGGGTCTGTCGTCGTTGTGTAGTCCGGACAGTCGAAAGCGGGTGGTGTGACGTCTTTGCACTCGGTTCTGATCACGTAGTCATTCCACATTGCCTCTTTTTTGAAAGGTACTGCGTTGCACGACTTGGACGTGTCTCCATACAGAACCAGAGGCTCAGGACAGGAGAATGTGACTGAGTCGCCCGTTTTCCACCCGAGACCGTCTGGAGGGGACGAAGGACTCATCGAGCCGTAAGTCGGGGCTGAAGGTGCCTCTCCTGCGCACGATACCGCAGCACACCCAGAGGTTGCGGAGTCGTGTGGCCAGGAGGCCTCGGGAGGGTCAGCCCCCTCCACCCCCGCACATGTCAAGCTCTCACTGCCGGTCTCTTGGTAGCCGTCGTTGCACGTGAAGGTGACCGAGTCGAGAGGCTGCCAGAACCCGTTGGGCGGGCTGGAGGGTGTCATGGTTCCTCCCACAGGAACACTCGGTGTTGTTCCTCCACACTCCACCGCATCACAGGAGGCAGAAGAGGCGGGAAACGTAGCCGTCGTTTGTGTCAGTGCCTCGCACTTCACAGTCGTGGCTCCTCCATTGGTATTCACAGCGAATCCTGCAGGGCACTTGAAGGTTGCCTCGGCTCCAGTAGTTGCGACAAGGGAAGGGTTGGTGAAATCGATCCATCCAGGACTTGCAATGCTTGGCTGATTGGCACAGAGCACAGCCTCACAGAAGCTACCGTCTTCCATTCTGTCTGTGAATCCGAGAAGACAATTGCACAAAAACGATCCGGCCGTGTCCGTGCACGTTGCCGTATTCTCCACTCCCCCGCTCGTATGGTTGTACCTGACACTGCAGCCGTGAATCGACAGGGCGCACTCGTCGCGGTCGCATATGTCATCACTCCCCAACGTAACATTCTGTGCACACACGCAGGCCATGCCTATGTCCACCTGTACGGTGCCCCCTGTCCCTGCGGTCCGGATGTTGTAGAATTCTCCTTTGATGCCTTCCATGCTAATGGTCGAGGCCGATGGATTTGCAGCACAGACCACAGCGCCATCGTCCGACACGGTCCCCCTGCAGGTGTCATTCGCAAGGTTGCTGACGGAGATGGCGGTGTTCTGAGACGTGACTGTGTTGCACGTGGAGGCCGTGAATGTTTTGTTGGGCAGGCTTTGGACTCCAACGAGAAAGGGGTCCGGGAGGTTCAGCTTCAGGACGGACGCAAGAGAGTTGACCTCAAACAGACAGACGTCGGGGGGGACGCCTGACACGACGCTCCTCTGGAAGGCACTGGAGGCCCCACAGCCAATTTGAAGACTCTCGATGCAGTAGACACCGCTCCCACCATACCCAGTGTTGCAGGTGCAGTAAAATGACCCTGCAGTGTTTGTGCAGGATGCTCGCACGTCGCAGTTGTGTCTGCTGGCTGCGCATTCGTCATCGTCCGTGCATGTCACACCGTTGTTTGTTGTGAGATACCCTGTGGGGCATGTGCACATGAAAGATCCCACAGTGTTGTTGCACGCTGCAAGGTCAGAGCAGTCGTCTTGGTCCAATTGGCATTCATCCGAGTCCGCACAAAAGGTGCCGGGCCCGAAGAGGCCGACCCCGCAAAGGCACTGAAAGGACCCAAAAGTGTCATTGCAGCTCGCCAGATTGTCGCAATCGTCGGTAGAGAGTCCGCACTCATCCAAATTTGTGCAGTCAGTCCCGTTGGGCTTCCCCGCAACAATGCCTGTGTCGTTGAAACCCACGTTACACCTGCATTCGAAGGACCCATTCGTATTCGAACACGCAGCTCCCAAATGGCAATTGTGCGTTCCCGCACTGCATTCGTCTGCGTCTGAGCACACGACTCCTGTCCCAGTCCACCCCGCCCCGCAACCGCAATCGAAACTTCCGAAAGTATTCAGACAGGATGCCAACGCACTGCAGTCATCAGTTGCAAGCGTGCATTCGTCAAAGTCGTTGCACGTTGAGACGCCGTCTCCAGAGTATCCACTGTTGCACTGACACGCGAATGAACCGACGGAATCGAGGCAGCTTGCGTTCGCATGACAGTTGTGTGTATTTGAGGAACATTCATTGACATTTGAGCAGCTGACTCCTGTTCCTGTCCACCCGTCGTTGCAGGCACAGGAGAAACTGCTCTCTGTGTTGCTGCAAGTCGAGTTGGAGCTGCAGTCGTGGGTTCCGTTTGTGCACTCGTTTGCATCCTCACAGAAAGTACCGTTGCCAGAGTATCCTGTAGCACAAGCACAGGTAAAGCTCACGGCAGTATTGGTGCAGTTTGCGTTGGGATGACAATTGTGTGTGGCATTCGCACATTCATCTGTGCCCTCGTCAAAAGGGACCGCGAGGAAATACGCCTGTGCACCGCTTGCTGCCTGCGGGGTGTCTGCATAGGAGATTCTTCTGACCGTGATATTCATCACATTGAAAGAGGGACCTCGCACCGAAGAGGGGTAGGTCCTCAATTCAGAGAGGTCCCATGATACAGACCCATCGTTTGAACCTAAAACTGTCCAGGGGCCCCCGGTGCTGTTTGCACCCGATACCGTAAGCGCTGAGGGGGTCTGCCAGGTCCAGTCATCAGTTCGGGCTTGCCAGGTGTATCCTGCTAGTTGGATGTGGCAGGGAAGCTCGAGAATGAGGTGCAACGCGGATTCGCTTCCTGTGTTCCACGCAGCGATGGCAGTGTTGTTGGGCCTCGACTTGTAGGGCCAACCTTGACTCGATCCGTCGAATAGGGCCGAGGGGGGATGTTCATCGTGCCCTATCGTGGACTGTACCCCCGGGTTGTTGTGCCAGTCCTCAGAGGCGAAGGTCCGATACTCACCTGGGCACAGGGCACCTGAGTAGGTCTTGTAAAAGGTCACTCGACCGTCGTACAAATTCGTGGTGTCCTTTGTCCAGGTGAAATCGCTGAAGTCTCCTCTTCCGATGTCTGAGGGAGGAATCCGAAGGCCACAAGCGACTCCGTCTCCCTCGAGACCCAGTGCTGACTGGCATGCGCATGTGAAGCTCCCGGCAGTGTTGGTGCAGTCTGCGTTTGGGTCGCAGTTGTGGACTCCTGCTGTACATTCATCGAGCTCTGCAGGCACGCAGAAGAGTACGCAGTTCACGTAGGCTAATTCGATGCACGACCAGATCGAGAAGATCTGGAATCAACCGAGGCTCGCACAGATGGAAAAGTATTGTGTACCACCACGGGACGCGCATTCAGCTTTGGACAGAAAAAAAAAGAAGGGGGTCTTTCAGTGGCTAGATAATTCCGCATCAAGTCGGCCGGCTAACGGACACTCACAAAAAGTACATGCATGGCAAAAGATGCTTGTAGACATTATGCGAATCCCCCCCCCGATGCCCGCCCTTTGTCCACCCACCAACCTCCCCAAGAGGACGCTAAGAGGTGTGTCAGTCCTGATGCTGAAGAGTCGGTGGAGTTCTGCACTCTCTTCACGTTAAATTTGAAGAACTTGAAAGGCCCCGTCCCGGTAGTCACTGGCCACGTCTTCATCTCTCCCACCGTCCAGTCAGTCAAGCTGGTGAACGAGTCCAGAGACGTCCAGGGACCAGATGTACTGTTCGCCCCAGACAACTCCATGGAAGCAGGGTTTTGGTCAGTGAAACCGTTCAGACGGGCGAGCCAGGCATACCCTGCATGCAGCCAGGAGAGGCATGTAGATGTCAGCTGTGACATAGGGGAAACGCCGAGCTGGACGACGTATGAGAACATTGAAAAGTGCATGAGTGTGAGCGAAGCGTTTGACAGTCTCAGAAAATCTAAAAAGCAAAGCAACATTCTCAGCGTAACATTCAACAAGGTCCTCGGGGTCTTAAATAAATTGATCAGCATCAGACGACAGAACGCACCGGAGAGAGAGATGTAGCAGGGAAGACCGAGGATGATCTGCTCGTCAGAGTCAGACGCCGCCGCTTGCCCGGAGAGGCTCGTACTAGATGCCCAGGGGAGCCCGTCGATGTCCCTATTGGCGTCGAACAAAGAGGAAGGCAGGTACTCGGATGAAGCCACTGTCGTGACGATGCCGGGATATCCGAGCCAGTTGTTTGGGGCGTAGACTCGGTACTGTCCTGGGCAAACGCTTCTGCAGGCAGGCAGGCAGGCAGGCAGGCCTCACGTTGTCAGTGGAATTCATGCTGTGTGAGATCGAAGGATGCGCATGCGATGGAAAACGAGAGAGAGCGACTCGCGAAAACATCTAACTTTTACGCGTGCATAAAACATGCTTGCATTCACATGACTTGGCACAATATTGAAGACAAGGCTCCAAAAAACTTTAAAGGCAAAAAAAGACCCATAAACCCAGACCTACATGCATTAAGTAGCGTGTCTGTAAACCGACCCATAGGAGTCCTTGTAGATTGTCGGGATTCCGTTGAAGAGAGTTTTGATGTCCTTTGTCCAGGTGAAGTGAGATTCATCTCCTCGACCGATATCGGAGGGGGGAATTTGAAGACCACAAGCGACCCCGTCCCCCGCCAGACCCCCGTTGCAGGTACAAGTGAAGCTCCCGTCAGTGTTCGTACACGCCCCCGCCTGCGCATCGCAATTGTGGACTCCGGCACCGCACTCATCGAGGTCTGCAAGCAACGTTCACAGCTTGAGAGAGACATGCACTTGTCAAGCATCATACGCAGACCATACGACTAGGCAGCATGCCTCATGGTATATAGGAAACGTCGTCGGGAACGCTACAAACACACACACAACCTTCACAATGAAACGAATTTCTGTTTGTGCATCCAGACAGACAGTATCGATCTTGCTTTGCGAATATCACGCAATATCGATCAACAAGCCAAGACGACGTACTGCGTTCTCCTGCAATCGATCGAGGCTCCTCACGCACCAACCGACCGACCTGTAATTTGCGCCGCGAGGAGAAATGCCCTCCCTCCCGAGGCCATCTCATTCGAGTTTCCCTGGACTCTGCGGACTGTCAGACGGAAGAACTGAAAGGGACCAACCCTATTCGTCACAGCCCAAGTTTTGTTCTCTCCCAAGACCCAGTCGGTCACTCCTGTGAATGCGAGGAGCTCTGTCCAGGGACCGCTAGTGCCATTTGCGCCTGTAAGTGAGAAAATAGAAGCAAACGTCACATGAAAAGAATCACACAAAACAAGGCGCACCGTAGTCCAATGTCGTTTCGAGCTTTGTTGGAGATCTATCGAAAATACTTCATTCGCATGCACCAATCAACATCGAGCTTTTCATCGATCTGTCGAAAGGCAGGTAAAAACGAGGCTTGGGTTAAGTTTTGCTTTACGCAGCTGACCGTGAAGCACCATCGAGGAAGGATTTCTTTCCACCCATCCTTCACTTCTGGCTTGCCACCCGAGGCCTGCCGCAGTGATGAAACAGGGCGTCTTCAAGAAGATTCTCTCATCCGAGTCCGACCCAGCAGAGAGGCCTGCATCATCATGCAGAAAGCGCAGCGCAGTGCAGCGCATACTATTTGCGTCGGTATCATGCCAATACATACTTTCATGCGTGCACACACTCCTCAGTATCTGCGGATATGTACAGTTCTGTTCTACCCTGTACCGGGGACAACAGAGAAGCTTGAATGATGAGTCAGACGGAGTGGCAACAGAGGGGCTCGATCAGACGGAACGCACAATTGGACATGGAGTCTTGCGCTCAGCAGATTTGTCGAAAGGCCGAGAGCGATAGAGACAATGGACAATGGACACCGTCGAGAAGCCACAAAAGGTGTGCATATGAATCAATCTCTTTCTAGAGATCTCAATGTGCATAGCATTTTAAAATAGATACACACAAATTTAAGACGTTTTGTATACGCACACAGACCTGAAGCAGCGTTTGCAGATGCCCACGGAATACCCTCGTTGACTCCATCAAAAAGAGAGGAGGGGAGATGCTCGTTGAGCTGAAGGGCCGTCTGCACACCAGGGTTGTTGTTCCAGCTGTTCGGATTGTACACGCGATACTCTCCTGGGCATACGGACCTGATAGACTCAGAACAGGCAGACAGACAGAGAATATGATGGAATATACACCTACTACCTCACGCACCCACTCACTCTCTCTCCCTTGTTCTGTCTTTGCCTTCTCTCTCTCTCTCTCTCTCTCTCCCTCTCTCTCTCTCTCCCTCTCTCCCTCTCTCCCTCTCTCTCTCGCTGTCTCTCTCTCTCTCTCTCTCTCTCTCTCTCTCTCTTCGTCTTTGTCACATCTGTCACACGCAGATGCACACACAAACACGCATGCACATGCATGCATGCAGTCTTTTCATGTCCCTTCCTGACAGTACCCGAAACTCCGCACATGCAAACCATGCACCCAGCAGGACCCCAGTCCTCTGCAGGCTGGCAGGCAGGCAGGCAGGCAGGCACAAACACGATCATGCATCTCAGCATGCACCATGCATATGATCGAACTGACGGACCCTGGGTAGTCCTTGTGGATCGTCACGTGTCCGTTGAAGAGGTTGTTCACGTCTTTGGTCCAGGTGAAATCGTTGTAGTCTCCCCTCCCGATGTCCGCAGGGGGAATCTGCACACCGCACAGAATCCCGTCTCCAATCATTCCAGCAGGACACGCGCATGTGAAGCTGCCGTTTGTGTTCGTGCACGTCGCCTGAGCGTCGCAGTTGTGGACCCCCGCAGCGCACTCATCGAGTTCTGCAATTTTGCAAATAGAGAGAGAGCAGGGTCTGTAATCTGAATCCATCCCATCTCCTCTCATCACAGTCTGGAAGACGCGCAGTATGAAAGAAGAACTATTCTGGATGACACCTTGCTCCGGAGCTTTTGTTTAGCTTTTGTTTTGAATATCTGCATCTCTCTCTCTCTCTCTCTCTCTCTCTCTGTGTGTGTGTGTGTATGTGTGTGTGTGTGTGTGTGTGTGTGTGTATGTGTGTGTGTGTGTGTGTGTGTGTGTGTATGTGCATGTCTGTGTGTATGTGTATATATGTGTGTGTGTGTGTGTGTGTGTGTGTATTGAGGGTCGAATTGTGAGATGGGTGGGTGGGTCTGTCTGCCCGCTCATCTTTTTAACCACCTGACTGTCTCCCTGTTGTTCTGCCAATTTCTCCCCCTGTCACAGTGTCGGTCTGTCGTGTACGTCTGCCTGTCTGTCTGTCTTTCTTTTTCTATCTACCTATCTATCTATGTATCTATCTATCTTTCTGTCTGTCTGTCTCTCTGACAGTGTGCGTTCGCCTGTGTGTCTATCTGTCAGCCGCTCTGTCTATTTGTTTGGATTTCTTCCTGCCTGTCCACCTATGTGTGCATGCAGTTGCTTGTTGTCCACCTTCCTGGATCTGCTTGTCTGTCAGTCCCTGAGAACGAAATACGAAGAAATAGAAAGGAGCCGTGCATTTCACGTGCCCATCTCTCTGTCTGTCTGTCTGTCTGTCTGTCTGCCGGTCTGAGCCTGGCTGTCTGCCGATCCGTTTGCCCTTTGTTCCCTCTCTTCCTTTATGTGTGTCTCTATGTGTCGGCCGGTTGAAGAACCAGAAAGACAAAAAGGAAGAAAGAAGTCAGATCGCTTGTCTGTCTTTTTTCTGTCTCTTTGTTTGCATTTTTGTCTGCAGCGCTGCCTATCTGTCCATTGCTCTGCCCGTTACTTTGTCTATCTATCCCTGTCTAGCTAAAACGGCCTGCTCTGAACGTCTGGAGGAAAACTGATGAAAGCACGGGCTGACCGACCGACCTGAGGGGGCAGCAGCGTAGAAGTACGCCATGTCACCCGCCGCAATGCCTTGAGCACTGTTGCATCTTCGCACAGTAAAGCGAAGAAAGCGGAAAGGGCCTGCTCTCACGTCTACTTTCCATGTCTTTGCGTCGTTGTCGACCCAGTCCGTCACTGCATCGAATGAATGGACAGTCGTCCACGGACCGTCAGTGCTGTTTGCTCCTGACACGTTCATTGAGGCTGGGCTGTGGGCTGGGTGACCATCTTCTCGGTTATGCCAAGTGTAGGCGGTAGGGGAGATGTAGCAAGGCAGACCCAGAAGGAGGTGCACAGCAGAATCACTCGCGTCGGTCAGTTGGGCCACTCCTCCGTTCACAGACGCCCACCCAGCTCCACTGTGGTCGCCATCGAAGAGAGACGACGGCAGCCATTCAGGCGGAGAGCTGCTGACTGTTGTATTAGTGGCTCCAATGCCGTTAAACCAATCCTGGGGTGAGTAGACGCGATACGGTCCCGGACAGACTGCCCCAGTGTAGTCCTTGTAGATTGTCACAAACCCCCCGAATGTGGTGCTGTCATCCTTTGTCCACGTGAAACCTGCGCTGTCACCTCGGCCGATGTCTGCAGGGGGAATTTTGAACCCGCAGAGCGTCCCGTCTCCCAGATTGTCTGGAACTCCTGTCGGACACGTGCACGTGAAGCTGCCGTTGGTGTTTACGCACGTCGCCTCAACGTCACAGTTGTGGACCCCGGCAGCGCACTCGTCGAGTTCTGCAAGTGAGCGAAGAGATTTACAGACAACCAGAGAGTGCATCTCTCGCTTGAGGTCTCAGTGCGAAATAGAGACTACAGAAAACGCATATCGGGACCACGAATGCAAAATACTCAAGTCAAGGAGAGAACGTCCAGAGAACGGTGCGTCAGAAGGAGGCACTCATGAGTGCTCATTGCGAGAGAGACAGAGCGTTTGCCGACTGACCGGTGATAGATGCTGCGTGGAAATACGCAAATTCTCCAGCGCCGATGCCTGCTGCACTGGCCATTGTTCTCCGGAATGTGAAGCGAAGAAAGCTGAAGGGGCCTGACTGCACATCCATGGGCCAAGTTTTGCTCTCTCCTATGACCCAGTTCGTCAATCCAGAGAAAGAGTGGAGAGTCGTCCACGGGCCGTCTGTGCTGTTTGCCGCTGACACATTCATTGAAGAAGGGGAATTGTTAAGGCAGCAGGTATCACGGTTGCGGAAAGTGTATCCTACAGGGCTGATGTAGCAAGGCAAGCCCAGAATGAGCTGAACAGCGGACTCAGTCGCTGTGCTGACCCCCGCAACCGCCCCGTTTTCCGTTGCCCATCCCTGCTCCTCGGCGCTGTTGTCGAAAAGACTCGAGGGGAGCCATTCATCAGAGGCTAAAGTCGTCACGTTCGCTCCTGGGTTATTGTACCACGTTTGAGCTGAGTAGGCGCGGTATCTGCCTGGACATACAGTCCCGTCATAGTCCTTGTAGATGGTCACAAAACCTCCAAAAGTCACGTTAGCGTCCTTCGTCCATGTGAATGAACCTCTGTCTCCTCTCCCAATGTCGGCAGGGGGAATCTGAGTGCCGCAGAGAAGACCATCCCCAACCATGTCGGTGGGGCATGCACAAGTAAAGCTTCCGTTTGTGTTCGTGCACATCGCCCGAGCGTCGCAGTTGTGGACCCCCGTAGAGCATTCGTCTACATCTGCACAAATGATCATCATCGTTAGGGCGGACATCACTGTAATGTTTGACGGAAAGGAACGACACAATCATGAATGGAGATAAAGGCGATGTCTACCAGAAGCAAGCAGAAAGACAATCGCGCACGGAGACCTGTCAAAAAGAACGAACAGCAGTAGAAAGAAACAACGACGTTCACTTTGCTCTTCGAATCCGTATGGGGATACATGCATGTTTCGTATCCGATTCCTCATAGGATCAGTGAGACCGCACAGACAGGCAGACAGGGAGACTTCCGTTCTGGTTCTCCCTGTTTTTAGTTACAGACACGTACGCTCACACGCACGCACGCACGCACACACACACACACGCGCGCGCGCGCGCGCCCACGCCCACGGAAGCACATACACTCGCGCACACACGTACACTCGTACCCACCCACTCAGAAAGAAAGAAAGAAAGAAAAGAAAGAACAAAAAGTCGAAAAGGAAGCCAGAAATTTGAGTTCATCTGCTTGCTTTTGAAATTGCCCCCTGGCATCGGAGGGGCCATGATTCCCTTCCCATTGTCGCGGGGCTCAAGAAAGAGAATTAACCCGCAGGTAGTTTTTGCAGCATGGCGTGAAAAGGAAGATTCATTATACGCTGTGCAACTGTCCTTCACTTCCGACCTGTTGCCATGCTTGCGTAGATGAATGCCCGATCTCCACTGCAGTAGTCTGCGTTGTCGTGTACCACCCTTCTGCAAGTAAAGCGGAAAAAGCGGAAAGCCCCGCTCTCTGCGCTCAGCTTCCACGACTTGGTCTCGTTGGTCACCCAGTCGGTGACGCCGTCAAAAGAGTCCAGAGTCGTCCACGGACCTGTCGAACTGTTCGCGCCTGAGAATGTCAGGGAGGCGGGGTTCTGCACGATCCACTCGTGGCGGGATTGCCAGGCGTAGCCTTTCACAGAGAGGTAACATGGCGTCTCTAAAATGAGATTGATGTTGGATTCTGAACCTGTCGTCTGACCCGCAGCTACGCCGAAAGGCTCACTGTGCCACGGGTAGCCTTCTGTGCTGCCATCAAAAAGAGACGATGGGAGATGCTCATTGGTGGCATCGATGGTAGTGTCTCCTGTGTTGTAGTGCCAGTCTGTGTCAGTGTAGACTCTGTACTGGCCTGCACAGACGGACCCTGGGTAGTCTTTGTAGATCGTCAGGTAGCCTCCGAAGGTCTCTGTGCTATCCTTAGTCCATGTGAACACTTCGTTATCTCCCCTCCCGATGTCTTTTGGGGGAATCTGCACACCGCACAGAGTACCGTCTCCAATCATTCCAGCAGGACACGCGCATGTGAAGCTGCCGTTTGTGTTCGTGCACGTCGCCTGAGCGTCGCAGTTGTGGACCCCCGCAGCGTACTCATCGAGTTCTGCAATTGCAAATAGATAGAGGGAAGGGTGTCTGACTTAAGTCTTGGACCAATCACGTGAAAAGCACGTAGCAGGCTATAGACGGACGAGACCTCAGTGAATGAGTGGCACCTTCCTAGGATCAGAAGGAGCATGTTATCATGTCGTCTGTTCGTGTTTGCTCTGAGAACGAATGTCAAAATCTGATTGTGTCGGCTCAGAAACAGGTACAAAAAGACATGCAAAGGTACAATTGAGTGGGACACAGGACAGCTTTTTACCGAAAGGGTGAGAGACAACAAGTAACGAATACACGAACAAATGGCAAGGCGGAGAGGAGAGGAAATGCAAAACGCTCCGGTATGGGTCACTCTCTGGTGTCTGTAATTCCTTCTCTTGTGTACCTGTAACGGAGGATGCGTACAGCATTGCGTCGTGGCCACTCAGGAAGTCGTAAGTGGTCGATGCCACCTTCCTGAAGAGTATTTTGAAAAATTTAAATGGGCCTCCTCCTATAGAAATAGACCACAGTTTCAACTCCCCTGTTGACCAGGAAGTGACAGAGTCAAACGAGAAGAGCGTTGTCCAAGGACCGGAGGTACTGTTTGCTCCCATCACCGTCAGAGCAGAGGGAGATTGATAAGCACAGCAGTCCGCCCGGGCAAGCCATCCGAACCCCTTGGGGTCAATGAAGCAGGGGGTCTCCAGAATTAACTCCTCTGCACCCTCCGAGGAATTCAAATAACCCGGGAGGAAATTTCCGTCGGCAACATGCCATGAGTGTCCGAGAGCCTGGCCATCGAAGAGAGAAGATGGCAGGCCCTCGTTTGTGCCGACGGAGGCGTTTCCAGTGTTCTGATACCAGTCATTGGGGGCATAGACGCGAAAAAGACCTGGACATACAGCCCCCGAGTATTCCTTGTAGATTGTTGGGTGCCCGTTGTAGAGGTTGCTCATGTCCTTCGTCCAGGTAAAATTTAAATGATCTCCTCTCCCGATGTCTGCGAAGAAGCCGAAACGTTCACACAAGAGAGGCTTGTCGTTCATTTACTTCTTGCGGAAAAATCCTCATCAGGGATCTACATTGCTGATTGCGATTCGCACTTGCATCAATCTTCGTTCGACATTCACTGGCAGGACGAACAGAACTGGATCGAAGGAAGGAGTCATTCCATCATGCAGTTTTTCCCACACTGTCGAGAGCATTTGTTCAAATACAAAGGCGGCATCGCGCACCCACTTGACAATCCAGAGCCCAATATTGCACACACGCACACACACACACACACACACACATGCACACACTCTCTCTCTCTCTGTCTCTCTCTCTCTCTCTCTCTCTCTCTCACACACACACACACACACACACACACACATGCACACACGCCCACACACACGCCCACACACACGCCCACACACACGCCCACACACACCAAAAAGACACAGTAGAGAATAAGGAAAGGCCAACCTGCGGGGGGAATCCGGGTTCCGCAAAAGACCCCATCCCCCTCCAGTCCAGCAGAATTGCACGCGCATGTGAAGCTCCCGATTGTGTTTGTGCAGATGGACCCGACAGGATCGCAGTTGTGGGTCCCTGCGGAGCACTCGTCCTGGACAGCTGCGTGCATTTGAAGGTCGGGGGGGAAAACTAAATTGCAAATAAATGGTCAGACAGCTGAGAAGGCGCGCATGTGCAGGTCCTTATCTGCGCAGATGATTGTATACATCTTGGAAGGGTTTTTCTGACGTCGTTGGTGTACTCTTTCAACATGCGAATAATGAATTGCTCACACATGCATGCATGTATCTGATGAAGGTGAAAGGCGTGCGACTTGGCAGACAATGTGAACACGTTTACACAGTGAGGCCACCTTTGCATGGATGAAGAGCTGTTCGCTCTCCAACTCCGGCTAGGTGAATGGATATGAGGAAGTGCAGCCTACGAAAGAGAGGGGGGGGGAAAGAACGACGGAAGGGACAATCAAGTGTTTTTCGAAGGGTATGACAGGCAAAACGTTGTACAAATATATGGGCCAGCTGTTGCAGTCAGCGGGACGACTTGGGCCTCAAGAGTTTGAGACGAACAGATTGACAATTAAGATAGTACGCCTCAAACAATCAGACGAAGCATCAATTGTCGTACCTGCACCATGAAATTTCCCACCTTCCCACTCACTTGTCCACTGTCGTGCAAGAAGGTATGCCTGGTCTCCAGATGACGATTTGGCATCACTGTTTTGTATTTTCCTGACAGTGAAGCGAAAGAAGTTGTACTCCCCCGACTGTACAGCGGCAGGCCACACCTTCAGCTCTCCGATGTCCCAATTGGTCACGTTCCCAAAAGAGTCCAGCTCTGTCCAGGGACCGTTCTCGCTTGTGCCTCCAGCAACCGTCATTGCAGAGGGAGCCCTCCCTGGACAGCAGCCATCGTTGGCCTGCCATGCATACCTGCATGAACAAATGCATGCATGTGCATATGGACGTCCTATTTTGCATGAGCATCAGCAATCACAGTCCAACCTTTCAAACAGACAGGCATGCGCGCATCGTCGATTCCTGAAAGCATCTGTCAGTGAATTAAAGCAACCAGCAAAGTGCAACAGCATGAGTTGGACTGTGGCACTGACAGCTGCACGCTTACCCCGAGAGCGTGAGAGAACAGGGCGTCCCCAGAATAATGTGCACTTCCGATTCTGTCGTGTTGGACAACCCCGCAACTTTCGCTTGTGTTTTCCAAATTTCGCCCGCAGTGTTTCCGTCGAAGAGGCTCGAGGGCGGGTTTTCGTCAGTCGCAATGGACGTTGTCAGCCCGGGGTTGTTTCCCCAGTCGTGAGAAGTGTAGACCCGGTAACGCCCAGGGCAAACTGACCTGCACGCAAAACTCGAGGTGCGAGGTATTGTAGTGCGGTGCATGTTTGACAATTCACAAGGTGCATCATGTATGTATGCGATCACAGCACGGATGACATATTAACACGCGGCGACACTTTCGTTGCAAATGAATCCGGCATCTGCTTTGACAGGCTGCTCCTCTCAATAGAATGGAAACTGAATTATGTATTTACACACAGCTCCGAGCCACAAAACAGCTAGACGCACCCTGAGTAGTCTTTGTAAATCGTCACAAAGCCGTTGAATAGAGTGCTCGTGTCCTTCGTCCAGGTGAAACTCTCAGAGTCTCCTCTGCCGATATCGGAAGGGGGAATGCGGACACCGCAAGCGGCCCCGTCCCCTTCCAGACCCCCTGTGCAGGCGCAAGTGAAGCTCCCCTCAGTGTTCGTGCACGTCGCCTGACTGTCACAGTTGTGTACACCGGCAGCGCACTCGTCGAGTTCTGTGAGTGTGCATAGATCGAGAAGAGTTCCGAAAAAGTGAATGTTCGAGTGTATACAGGAGAAGAAATGAACGAACAATACATATTAATAAATGGATCAGCACACGACCCAGAATTCATGAATGAGTGAATATAGGACATCAAACGGGGCGGAGCAAAGAAACGGCGCAAACGACCCAGGAAAAGAAAAAAGAGTGCCTGACAGAAGGGCATCGGATCGAGTGAATGCATCCAACACTGTCTGACAAAAGGCACGCCTCTCCAACGAGAACCCCCCCCCTCCCCCCAATACACACACACACACACACACACACACATGCACACACACACACACACACACACACACAAACACCTACACGGAAACCAACACAAACCAGTACACGCTCATCACCCATCCACATCCATACACAGAAAAACAAAGAAAATGCTGGAGCGCGGTTCATACCTTCATGGAAGGGAGAAAGGCAGCGCGGTGCAAAAATCTGATTCACCCGGAGAAGGTTTTCTCTTTGGTTGGTTCTTCTCGGCTCTGCCAAAACGCCTTCGATTTGTCTTTCGATTCGTTACAGTGCGGATGACTCCAATGTAGGACATCATAACACTTTGTTGCAAAAAGAAAAAGTATTCGGGTCCCGCCCTAAGCAGTCAAGTAAGTTGATCGCCTGCACACTTTCTCTCGATCCCTTACATGCATCTCCTGCATGCCTACCTGCCCAATCTGCAGCCCAGAAGAAGGCCTGATCCCCCGACACATACACATACACACACACACACACACACACACACACATGTATAGAAAGTTGAGGTGCCTACCTGCCCAATCTGCAGCCCAGAAGAAGGCCTGATCCCCCGCCGCCTTTCCGGGTTGGGAGTCTTGGATCCTCTTGACGTTAAATTTGAAGAAATTAAATCGTTGGCTTCGATCGTCGCTCTTCCATGTCTTCGTCTCTCCAGCCGACCACCCGGTTTCCCCCTCAAAAGACCCGATAGCAGTCCAAGGCCCACTTGTGCTGTTCCCTCCCCAAACTGTCATCTTCGAGGGGTTGCGGTTCTGACAGCAAAGTTCGTGGGCCTGCCAGGCGTACCCTGCAGGATAAATGTGCCAAGAGACATTTCTTCCATATTTCATCCATACACGTAAAAAGTACGAACTCTTTCTGCCAAGAGATATTTTATGGCAGAGCCTTCAGGAGAATGAGAGAAAGCGGTCGTTAGCACCCATCTTCATGCAGGACGGGATGCAAAATTTCGCGTTGGTCTGCTCAGTCACCAGCTCTGTGTGTAAACACAAATAGATGCACAGATGTGTCCAGGCTTCTGCACACTTGTTGAACGAGCGTCTGAAATGTGCTTTCTGAGAAACCTGTCTGCATAATGCAGGAATAATCTTCCACGCTGCCTGCATGTGGAATTTCATTAAATAGACACAGCGCTGACATGAAGTGCATGCGTGGAAACGAATGAAAACACGCAAACAAACAAACAATCATACAGACAGACCTGCCGGTGTTAGATAGCAAGGAGTTCCGAGCATGACATTGATGTTAGAGTCGGCCGAAGCGTTGAAGCTCGCCACGTCCGATGCAGCAGTGTTCCATGGCTTTCCAAGTTCACTCCCGTCAAAGAGGGAAGAGGGAGGATTCTCGTTGCCGGTGTCCACGGTGGTGGTTATTCCAGGGTTCGATCCCCAGTCTTCAAACGAGTACACACGGTAACGGCCAGGACACACAGACCTGTCAGAAGAAGAGACACGTGCACACACCCATTGACCGGGTCAGAAGCGTCCGTGCAGACAATGAAGTTGACATGTCCTTGATTCAAATGCGGCACAGATGCATACAAGATATGATCTAAAGACATCACAAGTCAATCCAGGGCACTTGTAGCTTTGGGACACTATCAAGATCCTCCCCTAATCAAAGATACTCATGAACGTTGCAATGGTCCTCCATTGTCTTTTGGTGATTAGGACGTGCAGCTTGGTGCTCAGACAAACGGAGTGAAGGCATCTGAGCATGCCGTCTCAGAATCGATACACGCTCTTCGGGTGGCTTCATGCACCTACAAGATGCATAACCTACGTGCAACAAATCTAGACGTACAGACGGACCCTGAGTAGTCTTTGTAGATCGTCACAAATCCGTTGAACAAATTGTCATCGTCCTTGGTCCAAGAGAACCCGTCGGAGTCGCCTCTGCCTATGTGGGTCTCTGGAATTCTCTTTCCGCAGAGAACACCCACGGCGTCCCAGCCCGAGTCGTCAAGACTCGACGGACACGCGCACGTGAAACTCCCGTCCGTGTTCGTGCAGGTCGCCAGAGGGTCGCAGTTGTGGAGACCTGTCGAGCACTCGTTGACTTCTGCAGGAGCATCGACATGCGATCATGAAAGCATCGGCGGATGAGTTCATGTGTGGGTGTTGAGTTACAGGTCCTGTGACGTATAGGTCATCAGAGATTTCGAATGAGTCACATCTCCCTTAAGAACAACTTTTCCCCTCTCGATGGACCTTTTGGAAAGCATGCGCAATGTGTGTGAAGACAGCAGCAAGAAATGATGGCTGGGCCTTTTGGTCTTCATGCAGGGCACCAATCAATGCTGGAAATAGGTAGCAAACAAAAACCAAAGAATTGTTCGGCAGACAGACAGACGACCAGTTTCAGAAGAGAATTAGGGAGAAAAATGAAGCTCAACAGCGTAGAAGAAATCAGAGTGTCAAAGATTTGTTCTGTGGCTTTTTACTTCTGCTCTTTCTTTCGATCACGATACATGACTAGCTGTCGTTTGCAAAAACTGGAGTGAAGATTGACGAGACTGTTAATTCCAACTCCTTGATTTTGTGTACACACATGCAAAACCTACCTGTCCACCGGTTTGCGTAGAGAAAAGCTTGGTCTCCACTCGCCTTTGCATCTGCGGTGTCCATCACCCTCCTGATTCCAAATCTGCATCATCGAAGAGATCGATCAAGGAGCAGTCACAATCATCACAAGCGTCTATGTGCACATGCATGGGCAGCTTTGCACGCACATGCACCCCAAAACGAAAAATATTCCGAGAAGGAAACAGAGAGCACCGACATTTGACTCATCATGCATTGCACGGGCACACACACACACACACACTCTCTCTCTCTCTCTCTCTCTCTCTCTCTCCCTCTCTCTCTCTCCCTTTCTCTCTCTCTCTCTCTCTCTCTCTCTCTCTCTGGCGGGCGCACACACACACACACACACACACACAGAGAGAGAGAGACTCTCTCTCTCTCTCTCCCTCTCTCTCTCTGGCGGGCGCACACACACACACACACACACACAGACTCTCTCTCTCTCTCTCTCTCTGTCTGTCTGTCTGTCTGTCTGGCGGGCGGGCGTGTGCGCGCGCACTCAGAGAGAGAGAGAGAGAGAGAGAGAGCGACAGAGCAAGAGCAAGAGCGAGAGAGAGAGAGAGAGGGGGGGGTGGGGGGAAGAGAGAGGGAGAAAAGGGCGAACAAGCAGACGGACCGACAGAAAGGGGCGAAGGGGGAAAGGAAGGAAGGAAGGGAGGGAGGAAGGAGAGAAGGAACGCAGGAAGCGAGGAAGAAAATAATAATTCGAGCGGCCTGACACGAGAAGGGGAAGGAAGCAAGGCACCCACCCCCAAACTGACCTAAAAAAGTTGAAGGGCCCAGTCCTCACATCGACCGGCCAGCTCTTGATCTCTCCGGCAGTCCAATCCGTGACCCCCTCAAAGGAGTGCAGGACTGTCCAGGGTCCGCTGGTGCTATTGGCTCCAGAGACGGTCAACGAGGACGGGTTCTCTTCAGGGTCTCCGGTGTCTTTTGCTTGCCATGCATACCCTGCAAGCTCATATTCATGTACGTGCATGCATATCCGCAAATACATACTCATATGCATGCATGCATCTCATGTGGCTTTGAAAGGCCGACGACGTAGCTGCTTTTGCGCAGTATCGAAGAACATGTGTCCGACTCGGCAAAACTCTCGTTAGTGTCTTCAAGGTCCCTCGCGTCATATCACATCATGCGAAAACAAATTACTTTTGCAAGTGAAATCCCAAACCCACATGATGAAGACGTCATGCACAGACCTACCTGCCAGGAGAATGTGACAAGGAGTTCCTAAAATCACATGCGTGGAGGACTCGGAGGCTGCCGAGAGTCCTGAGAGGGCGTTTGTTGTCTTCCAAGGGGATCCTTGAAAGTCTCCATCAAAAAGGGAGGAGGGGAGGTTCTCCGACCTGCATAAGCGGATTGATTAAATAGAAAAGGACAATGCAAACATCCTAAATGCAAATTAAGTGCGCCACATTTTGAACATCCAACAAAAGCAGAAAGGTGTTTCGACTGGCAAATACTGGAACGTGCATCATGAGAGGAAGAAAAGTGTTGGAAAAAGAAACCAATGTGTGCATGGTAATGAACAGACAAGACTGAGGGAATCAATCAGAAACAAAATGCACGCACGCTCTCCCTTGCAAATCGAGCGATGATCGAAGAGCGTTAATTTTGATCACGCACACGAGCGCCGTGGATGGTGACAGGAAAGGACCCCAAAAAGAAGAGAAAGAACGTGTACAGAGCAGCTTTTAGGACCTCACAGCGAATTCAGTCAATCCACGCCCCATGGAGAAAGAGCTTTCTGTTTTTCCATTCTGCAATCTTGGAGCGTGCATGATGCGAGGAGGCTAGTGTGATCTAGTGTCTGCTTGACCACTTATACATGAAAGAAACCGACCCACCCCGCAGTGGAGGTCGACACTCCTGGGTTGTTTCTCCAGTCGTCACTCGAGTAGACTCTGTACTCTCCTGGGCACACGGCACCTGCAGAAACAAGAAACAAATTGATTGATTGATGTGTAGATAGAAGTCCACATGGATGGATGACCACAGAAACCACAAAGAGTCCGCACAAACTCACAGACACATGCAGGTCTATTCCGCACTGTTGCCCTACCTGAGTAAGTTTTGTGGATAGTGACAAAGCCGTTGTAGAGCTTGGCGGCGTCCTTCGTCCACGAGAACGACTCGATGTCCCCCCGTCCTATGTCCGAGGGGGGGATCTGAATGCCGCAAGAGACGCCGTCTCCACTGAATCCAGAATTACAATGGCAGGTGAAACTGCCTGCAGTGTTGGTACACACGCCCTCCTGAGAATCACAGTTATGGATCCCTGCGCTGCACTCGTCCTCTGCAGGCAGATGTAATTTTTGAGACAGAGAGGGACATGTGGGGGATGCAGAACAGCTTGAGATCGTGTCTGTAAATGTATGCACGTTGTGGCAGATTGTCTTTCTGCGCCTAGAAAATGCAGAGAGCCGGAAGATGGACAGAGGGACAAAGAGGGCGGAAGGGAAAGAAGGAGGGAAACAGGGAGGGAGAAAATGAGAGACACAAACACTCGGAGAGAGAGAGAGAGAGAAATGTGAGGAACATCATTCCCCCACTCTGTAGTCCCTGTCCTGCAAGTCATGCAGTCCAGTCTTCCGTCTCCCCACCTGTCACTGATGCTGCAAGAAAGTAGGCCTGCCCGCCCTGTGGTTTTCCCTCCTCGGTCTTGTCGATACGTGTCACATTAAACCGAAAAAACCGGAACGGTCCCGGAGGGCTGCTGTCTGCACTCCAGGTTCGCAGCTGCGCCAAGAGAATCGAGAGAAAAAAGGTTGAATCAACAGCGAGGATATCGAGAAGAAGGCAGGGTGTCAACTTGACAAGGAGCGGGGCAAATTATCCAGCCATCAGCCAAATGAGTGCACAACAGTCCCTTTCATTTGTCTTCTTAATTCAGCTGCATGCGCGGAAAATTAAATACATTAAATTAGTAGACAATATGTGTGTATCGATAGAAATCAAACGACGCGTTCATCCTCACCTCATCCATTGTCCACCCCGTCTCTCCAGAAAAAGAGTGCGCCGCCGTCCACGGCCCCCCGATGCTGTTGGCTCCATGGAGCTCCATACTGTACGGGTTCCTTTCGGGGTTGGCTGTCGCGCGCGCTTGCCACGTGTACCCTTTCACTTTGATGTAACAAGGGAGTTCAAGGATGATCTGCACGCAGGCACATTAAAAAAGGATACACGCACATCCACACGTACAGAGCTCATATGCATCATCACATAAACTTGAGATGCGTCCTACATAATCACCCTCGTACATCGCGTACGTGATGGAATAGCACAAAAGTGCCTTGCACATGCCCCTTGTCGGCGATGGGTTGCAAGTCTGTTCAGCACCGTAACAGCCAGTTGGTCGGTTGAAATCGGGCCATGCAATAACTCGACTGAATGACCTGCACGTCACCGCCGTTCGCCTCAGATGTCCCCGAAGTCTTCACGCTGGAGCCCCAAGGATAGCCTGAATTTGAACCGTCAAACAGAGACGACGGGAGGTGCTCATCTGCATTCACTCCCGTCTGGCTGCCCGTATACCCAGACCACTCATTCCCTGCGTACACTCTGTACTGGCCAGGGCACACGGTCCTGCAGGGTGATGTATGCATGAATGGGGTGCTTGATCATGCGATTGCATGTATGCACAAACATTCATTCCACCAAGATGGCAAGTGCACTGGGGGGAGTCGTACAACTCATGTAGTGCTGAGACGTTGCTTCTGCTTTTTTTGGGTTTTCTGTGTGACTATTTGTCTGTCTGTCTGTCTCTCCCCTTTCTTTCTCCCCCCCTCTCTCTTTTTCTCACACACACACACACACACACACACACACACGCACACATACACACACACACACGCACCCACACGCACACACATACACACACACACACACACACACATACATACACACACACGCACACACACATACACACACACACACACACACACACACACACACACACACACACACACACATACATACACACACACGCACACACACATACACACAC
>JAHBMJ010000193.1:38612-53399 GCA_018398765.1 Chromera velia | reverse complement strand
GTATGTGTGTGTATGTGTGTGTATGTGTGTGTGTGTGTGTGTGTGTGTGTGTGTATGTGTGTGTGTGTGTGTGTATGTGTGTATGTGTGTATGTGTGTGTATCTATGTGTGTGTGTCACACAGTGTGTGTGTGTGTGTGTGTGTGTGTGTATGTGTGTGTGTGTGTGTGTGTGTGTGTGTGTATGTGTGTGTGTGTGTGTGTGTGTGTGTGTGTGTGTGTGTGTGTGTGTGTGTGTGTGTGTGTGTATGTGTGTGTGTGTGTGTGTATGTGTGTATGTGTGTATGTGTGTGTATCTATGTGTGTGTGTCACACAGTGTGTGTGTGTGTGTGTGTGTGTGTGTATGTGTGTGTATGTGTGTATGTGTATCTGTGTGTATGTATGTATGCTGTTTCATATTATCTGAAAGAGAAAAAAAAAATATATAGCTTGGTTGTCTGTATCTCTATCTGTCCGTCTGTCTACCTTTATGTTTGTTTCTCTCCTGATTCTTTCCATATGAGTTTCTCTGTCTGCGCATGGAGTAGGCTGCCTTTAAAAGTGCCCATCGGCATGTGCGTCAATTATACTTGGCATTCGCCTCCTTCCTGTTCCTACCTCTAATCTGAATGCAGCACGACCACATAAAAGAGTATGCGAAGGAGCTCGGTGAGCTCTAGAAGCAGAAGGTGGGCAAACATGTGAGTGGATCGGTTCCAAGATTTCCGTGGCTGTTCATCTTGTTTTAATACAGAGAAAATGAGCGCACAAAGTGTAAAAACAATGTGTCAGCCTGCCTATCTGTCTTCAGTTGTCTGAGCCTTTCTCTTTTTGTTGCCATGAGTTGGTCTTCTGGTCTATTAACAAGTCGTCAGTTGGTCGGGCAGCCTACTTGTCTGCTTTTGTCGATCTGAAACTCTGTGATGAAGGTTGAAGAGATTCAGTTTCAAAAGTATCCTTGCCTTATGCGGTCTATTGAAATATGGGAGAAGGCTGAGAAGAATCTCAAAAACGCATCGGAGTAGGTAGGTCTCTTGAGGGAACACATCTTCTGCTTGAGAGTTTGCTTTATCGGAGAAAAGAAATGAAGAAAGACAGGGATACCGAGCGCACATGCTGCTTACATGCCTGCCCGCCTCTCTATCCCTCTGTCCAAAAATGGGACCAGGGTGCTCAGCGTTTCATTGATTCAGGTGCGTGGTCCACCGCGGTAGGCCTGTGTAACTCCCGGCCTCCCCCTCTCCCCCTCGAGTCTTCCCTTGGACATCCTTTCTTCCTCGGAGCTAGCCTCGGAGTCGGAGTCCATGCACTCATGCACCCATTTTTTGTTTCCAGGAGGTAGTCACATTCTGCATCTGCCACAACGACTCGCTTCTTTGCGTGCAGCTGTGCCAGCTATATGAAGACCAACGGCTAAATGACTCGGAATCTATACCCTCCCCTACAGTATATTAGGACTTGCGCCAAAAATTCATGCGCTGCGCAAATAGGTGCAGAAATCGATGTAGAGAGAGGAGAAGGAACTTAACGAATGTGCAAACTAAAACAGAAACAAAAACAAGCTTAGAGACGCGCAGAGAGTCCGAGTCTTGCAGAGAGGGCAGAAGACTTGATAGATATATAAAAATTTAAAGAAAAAGAGACATGCAAGGAGACAGACAGAAAGATTGCATGAATGCATATCAAACCCGTATGCTGGCACTTGACATTCTACATGTACAATGTCATATACAAACAGACCCTGCAAGACATGCTGACTCGACTTTGACCCACGTGTGATTTCATCTGCATGCCTATGCACCCACTCTCTCTCACCGTTCCACGTACTGTAACACACCAAATCGATCCAAATTGTTCTGATCTGTCTCCAATACAGGGTTCTGGGGCCCTTCCAACAACAGTGGAGACAACAGTGGCGGATAGAGTGATGAGAAACAGAAGACCGAACGTCGACAACAACCTACGTCCTCAGGTTAGAAAGCGTACATAAAATCGATTGTACCCACATATAACAAATGCTCATGCAGACTTACACTGAATTTTTTTGCGCCTTAATTCAATTTTATGCCCTTCAATTTTCTTCAAAGTCTTGCCCTTTTCAAGAATGATGGTCTGATTCTCTTGATGGTCTATCAAGAACATACTTTGTACATACTAGTGTGCATATGAGAATGCACGTCGATTTTGACTAGATTTAAATTATTTCCCTCTCTTTTCATGGGGCTGCATACAGATCATCACTCCGGGAGCTGCAGCCTGAGGCTGCTATAACAGACGGGTGAAACAGATGGACAACCTGCGTCTCGTAGCAGTCAGTCCTGTTTTCATTAGTGGCACAATTCATTTTCTCTTCACTTTGTTTTTCTGCTGCTGTATATGTATGTGTATATGTGTGTGTGTGTATGTGTGTGTGTGTGTGAGAGAGAGAGAGAGAGAGAGAGAGAAAGAGAGTGTATGTATGTATGTGAGAGAGATAGAGACAGACAGAGAGAGTGTGTACGTCCATATATGTGTTTCTACGGGTTCTTTATATGACACTGTTGCTTCAAAGTTTATTTTCTTTGTCTGTCTGTGTGTCTGTCTGTCCGTCCATCCAAAAGAAAGGAAACGATTTGGAAAAAGTGAAGTAAAGAAAAGACGATATAGTCTGTCTATGTGTCTGTCTGTCTGTCCGTCCGTCCGAAAGAAAGGAAGCAATTCGGAAAAAGTGAAGTGAAGAAAAGACTCTGTCTGTCTGTCTGTATATGTGTCTGTCTGTCTGTCTGTCTGTCTGTCTGTTGTGTTCAAGAAGAAAAGGAGGGAGAAGAAGAAGAAATATATAGTCTGTCTGTCTATCTGATATTATGTTAGTCAGTCGGTCATATCATGTCATGTCCACTACCATGTCCATAGGAAAGAAAGATTGATTGATTGATTAATTGATTGATTCATTGATGCCAAACCCTAGGTGGAGTTAGAACTCCCGGGCGGCGTATACATGCATGGGTCTGTTCAATTATGCCAGCTGCAAGCTAAGTGGACGACAGTTATTCAAACTTAATCTAATCAATCATTTACTACAATATGGCGAGAAATCATAAAGAGAAGAGAGGGTTGAGAGCGCAAGAGCGATGTGATGAACTTGTGAACCCCTAGATCAGAAAAGGAGGCGGATACAAATGGTGAGTCACAACGAGTGAAGCGGTCTGATTGAATTAATACTAACCACTGTAAAAAGTCTTGTTTGGCAGTCCATCGGGGGCAGACAGCCGATGAATAAAATCATCTACACGGTGACACCGGCAGCAGGTTTCATAGGTGCACAGCTTTTTATCAGAGCAACCAACAGGCAGCCCACCTTGCCCACCTATCTGGTTATATGTCAGCATGCGCAAAAAAGAAAAGATTGAGCCATCTGTAACCGACAGGGCAGAACGGGGAAGGGCAGAGATGGAAGGAACACTGGAGGATGACTTGCTGCACAAGAGGAAGACAAACATACGGCGGGAGGATGGGAAGTCGCGCTGCAGAGGGGTGAGTCTAGCAAGGAGGGGAAAGTGAGAGGAAAATTGCCCATCATCCTCAGAAGCCTTCATGCATTCCTTTGCAACTGTCTGTCTCACCTTACCCTTGAAGAAAAGTGAGCCGGTGCCTTATGCCCTATGACCATTCTGCCCGCGTTGGGAAGACAGATCGGGCTCGACCCTCAGCGAACGGACAGAAATCAAATCAGCCTAAAGAAGCAGCCTGTCTATAGATCTTATGAATTGTTGGCAGCAGTTATTCTTCTAGGCATGCAACATGGCTGCAGGAATAGTGTGTGTTGTGATAGAAAGATAGTGCCACCAGTTAGCCACGTGGGAGCAGAGAAGGGCTTTGCACGGAAGAAGACCAAGGATGCAAAGAGAGGGCAGGCAGAGGCTGTGAGCAGACAAATTACCACACCAACGGGCAAACCGAAGCTGCAAAGCATCAAGAGCGAGCAGGTCTGCATCTTATACTGGCAGACATTCAAGGCAGTAAAGCCTACGGGGAGGCACTCGGAAATATAGATGTGGTCGTTGAATGACTTTGTAGTAGTAATCTAAGCTCTAAAACATTTAGAATAAACTCTAAACTTATTTTATAAGCAAAAGAAGTTTTAAAAAACAAAACAATGACACTTTTAGAGTATTGGTTGAAGGTTCTTACTCAGTTCGAGCTTAAAAACTATACATCTCCACCTCGAGGTTCTTAGGTTCCTAGAACCTAGGTTCTAGCCTTCTCAGTCTGATCCTCCAAGAACCCCAAAAAACCCGTCCAAAACCAGTTATGAAACATTGAACACGATGAAAATATTTAAAAGTTTGTCCACTAATCCGACTGGAAAATGTTAGAAAAGGACTGTGAGAGGTAGAGGGAAAACGTTGGAAAAAGGGGGGGGCATTGAAGATGATGAGTGGTTGGTGATGGATATAGAGATCCCCATTAAGTTAGATGACACACCAGAGGGAGAAGAACTCAAAAGTTTGTGGAAGCAGATTCAAACAGAAGACGCAGCATAAGAACAGTTCCTTTCTGTCTTTGCACGAGCGGTGACAACACCTGAAGAGAAGCAAGGGAGGGTAACTGGGGTTGTCTTCTTTAAAGTACCAAACCGCGGTATGATGCGGTTGAGTACGGTTTGTGCTCTCTTATATCAAGAGAAGTTGTCAAACGATCGGGGGGTGAGAGTGTGTGCGAAATCCCACAGTCAGGCATTGATTCGGAAAGGCGAGTATTCTATCATGGTGGGACAACTCGTGGCGTACCAGTATGATGAGGGTGAGGGCTTGGAGAGAAAACTGAGTTAGTACGTTTCCAAGGTGGTGAAGATTTTGTCATGGAATGACAAGAAGAAAGCTTTTGAGCCCTCAGGGTTGCAAGCGATTGCACACGTCGTCGAAGATGAAGAAAGGGACCTAAATGAACTGTACCGGATTGCTGTGCATATAATGTCATATCCTGAGTCCGATAAGGCTTCGACCAACTTAGCTGACATGCGCGCTTTCTCTCTCCTTTGGCAGTTAGGCCGAAACAGAAAGCCTAAAAAGATTCACGTCGATAACGTCCCACTTTCTTCTATGTTTTTTTATATTTAGCATGCGCATAAAAAGAATGAAACCGTCTTCATGAAAGATGAAGAGCTTACTCATCTTGTAAGTCTGTTTGAAGAGAAGAAAAAGTGAGTTGACAGCTGAGTTTTATGATTTTAACGGTTAATTTTAGCATATGTAAGCATCCGTCTTGTTTGCTTGGATCATTTTAATCATCTAAATTAGCTTTTTAGTCTTTTTGAAGCTTTAGGGGGGGGGTTCTTCATAGTTCTTATAGGTTTTTATCTAAGTTCCTAGAACCTAGGTTCTAGCGGTTTCTCTAGAGAGTACGAACCAAATGATGGAGACACCACTTTGACGCAATGTAGACTTGATTCTTCTTTAAAGAACCTTTAAGAACCTGAAAGAACCTTACACTAACGAGTCTAGAAAAGCAAAAAACAGTGTTAGAACCTATTAGAACCTATATTATATCATCTTCAATTACAGTATAAACATGCACGGTACTAGGGTTCTACCTAGGAGTGCTGTCCCGTAGAGTAAAGCGCTACGGGGGTCCAGCAGGCTCTAAAGACTGTTACCTGTGCATCAATGCTAAGTGGGCCCATGCTCGCAATCAACCCAATTACCTCACCCAGAGCCCACAAAGCAGAAGCAATATGGGACTCAATTGTTCTGTTTAAGTACCCCCCTTCAAAGAAAACACACCCTAGATATTTGTATTGGGATGTCCATTCAACTTCCTTCCCACTATACATGACTCTACCTGCAGACTGCCCCAGAGCCAAGGCAGATAGACGCAAGATTTTCGTTTACTTTAGGTTCACAGTCAATCTCCATTCCTTGTAATACCCTTCTAAGGCTGAGAACTTCTTTTGCAGATCTGAGACGGAATGAGCAAGGAAACAGAGATCATCCGCATACTCCAGACTGCCTAAGATGCAGTTGTCAAGAAGGACAGGTTCGGGCTCTCTCTCGGGCTTCTCAACGCTGCCCTCCCCCATTCTGCTGTCTAACCATCCTGCTCCCTCTGCTTCTTTGTCTACGGCCCCCTCGTTCTTACTAACTCAACACATACGGGGAAGGTCATTGATATAGATAAGAAAGAGAATGGGAGAGAGAGCATCACCTTGCTTTACCCCAGCGCCCTCCCGAAAACGCAAAGAGTCCCCGTCTACCTTTCTCCAGACCTCCCTGTATGTTTTACATATCATACACACATCTGCCTCATATACACCTTCTCTTCTCAGTTTCTGAATTAGCTTACCTCTTGGCACAGTGTCGAAAGCTTTGGAAAAGTCAACAAAGCCTGCCAGCAGAGCTTTCTTTTTCTTTTTAGAGGAAAGAATGGTAGAGATAAGTGCGCCTACCCCTTCCCTTGTACCCATTCCTTGTCTGAAACCTAACTGCCTGACGTTAAGCTCAACTTAAGAGCGCACATAGCCGTCCATCAGCAAACCAAAAAGTTTTACGAAAGGGTTGACAACGTGAATAGGCCTCCATTCATTAGGAGAGGGAGAGGCAGGGCCTTTAGGGACAGGGTAGATATGCAGCATATTCCAAGAGGGAGACCAGCAAGCAAAAATATGCATACAATTAAACAAAACAGAAAGTAAAAAACGAGAGAGCGCCGAGTGCGCAAAACAAAGGTTAAGCTGAGCGGGGGAGATTCTTTCAAGGCCAGACGCTTTCTTTCTATTCATTTTCTTTAGAGCAGAGGAGATTTGATGGAAAGAGAAGGGCAAAATAGAAGGGTGGAAAGGAGGAGGGGCAGATGGGAGGGCAGAAGGGAGAGGCTCTTCATTCTTATCTTCAAACACCCCCGCCCAATGATTTGAAAACTCACGTAGAGAAGAACGGGAGGCTCCCCCAGCTGAGGCAGCTTTTTTCTTTCTCCTCCAGATAGTAAGCGGGTCTTTTAACAACTCTTCTTGTACCCTCCGGGCTTGTGCTCTCTCCTACGTAACTCTCTTTCTTTTGAATAGAGTACGACGGACCTGCAGAAGCCTCTGCAGTCTATCGAACTCTATTCCCCTTCCATTCCCATCTCTCACTAGCTTCCATCTCTCGTCTGCCTCTCTAACCTCTTTCTGTAAAGCTTTACATTCCAAATCAAACCATGCCTCTCTCTTTGATCGTCTACTTTCTAGGCCGGGCTCCTTGTCCCCTGTCTGCTTGATCAGCCCTACCAGCACACGTGACCATTCCTCAACTAACCTGTGCAGACATGCACAATCGTCACCGCCCTCCAAAGTCAGCCTTGGTTGGGGATGCGGGGACACTGGGGGAGGTAGAGGAGCAGGCGGCTCCTCGAATGGTTCGATCTGCTCATGATAGGCCCACAAGCCAGGCCATCGATCCTCAGCAAACGATCTCACCGCTGCTGCAAGCAGCGCGATTTCTTCATCAGAGACCGAGGCTGTGCGGTTTGAACAGAAAAGGGGAGGACAATCAGAGAGGTTTTGGTGGGGTGGGAGAGCATCTTCAGATTCGAGTTTGGCCAAGGGAGGGGAAAAGGAGAAGGAAACGGTCGTATGGTCGGGGGAGGCAATACCATCGAAGTCAACCTCCCAATCAGAAACCTTCTGTATAGTAGATGGATCAGTAAGTACGTAATTAATGAGGGAAGTGGGCATAGACATGCTGCTCTGTCTGGAATAGTGGGTGCACTCACCAAAAAAAATAAAAGACTCTCCCGCTGCTTCTCCCGTCAGTTCCGTTCAAAGGAACAAGATTCATATCACTACAAATTTGAATAAAGTCCCTCCCACTGCGGTCAACGTCTTTGCTGTACTGAGATATACAGATAAACGAGGGTCTGTCAGGCTCCTCCGAGCCCTCATCATTTTCTCCTCTCCTATCAATCCCCGCAGAATCCCTTGGCGGGAGGAAGATATCTGCACGGGACCACAAAAGATTTTTGGGGACAAGGCTGCCTGAGTGCGCATTGAAATCCCCCATCACCACCCTGTCTGCCTCAAGAGGGACCCCCCTAAATACATCCTTTAAGAGGTTAGGGACCCCACTGTCCCTGTGATTGGACCAGGACCCGGGAAAGTATAAAGACCGAATACATGCACCCTGCGCCCACCCACAGTAATCTTCACTTCAACTAGACTCGGGCCCACAAGGGAGATTTCGGGTTTCAGCTCGCTCCACCGTTCCTCTTTTACAAGCACACAAACACCCCCACTCCTACCGTCCCTATCATGGGCTGCTCTGCGCATACCTAGTTGCTGCCAGTACCACTCATGGTGGCTGAAGTTTTTGCCTTTCCACCCCCCACAAGAGATGTCCCTTGTTACATCCATTGCTTCTGTGAAGATGGCTAGGTCGGAATCTTTTTCGGCCAGCCAACGGGAAAGGGAACCATTTAAGGGAAAAGAATCAAAACAAAAGGATCGATAGAAGCGCAGCTCATTGTAAAAAGAAGCCCTGTACTGGATGTTGAAGAGGCGTAGTGAGCGACTGAAGTCTCGTACTTCACGTCATCTTTGATGGAATGTGCATGCGAAAGACGAATTAAGGTTTGTTGTATATGTTGCTTTCAGTTTTTTCCTTTTTCTATATCAATATTTTCCCTAGAAAGTCAGTGCTGAGTACCAACAAAAAAAGAGCAATCTTGTCTTTGTACCTGAAGAATGAAATGAATGTGATGTCCCTTTTCTTCTCTCTCTTTTAATTACTTTTAATCTAGCTTTTAATAGATGCTCTGCATAAAAAATGTGTATTTTCTTTCCTATGGAGCTGTATATAATGCTGTGTGGTATATGAGTTTCTCGTAGCTGTTTTTTCATCAGAGTTTTTCTATTCTTTTCTGCATATAGAAGGAGATGCCATGCTCTGTGATGCCGGGGGGGCATCCCTGTGGAGTGGACAAATTTAAAGACCTGTCTCTGGACTCCCTCACACACACACTTGAACTGGAGGTCTACGCTAGAAAAAAAAAGCAGGAAGCCGTGGAACGGTATCTCTCGGAGTGTTCTGGGCTGAAAATCTTAAATTGGACTATATTTTGCGGAGTGTGTTTTTCAGACTGTTCCCATACAGAAAAAGTTAGAAAATATCTTTTTTATAACCTGTAAAAATCACTAAAAAGACCTAAAATCGGAGTGTGATCACCCTATGTGGAGTGTTAGGGTCTACAGACCTAAAATCGGAGTGTATATGCAGACACACTCCGACAAGTATTAACCTACGCAGGAAGTCTTCTACAGAAAGTGCAAAAAGAGGTCGTTGGGGAGCGTTAACTGTCTCTGTGAGAGGCAAGATCAGTCAGTGTCTTTGCATTTCATTTGTGGAGGCTCTGAGTTTATGAGTTTATAGTGGGGCAAGATAGGGAAGATCCATATAAAGGTTGGAATTGATGGCTTGACACAGCCTTTTTGGACTATTTGTTTCACCAGAGGCATGTGATATGTGTGGGTATACAAGGTGGGTATAGCAGTGATGGTAGCAATGTAAATGACAACAACAGTAAGACAAAAAAGCTGCAAAAATATTAAGAGCATAAGTTAGGCAAGTATAGGCAAAATAGAGACTGAAATCTGAATAAAGATGCCCTGTTTTTTCACAGCCAGACCTTCAAAACGACTTTTTAGGAGTCGGAGACTCTGAACATGTTGAAAATGTGTTTAATATAATACCTGCAGATGTTGAGGCTCGTGAATTTTGCAACCGATGGGCTTGTAGAACTGGTCTGCGCCAACAGGGGGCGCAACGGCTGCAAGCACGTGTCTAGGGCACATGTAGACAGTGGACAACCAAACGAGTGCAGCCGGAGTGAAGCACCTGGTACTTCACCGGACCGAGACGAAATGAGTGTGTATGTATGTGTGTGTGTATGTGTGTGTATGTGTGTATATATGTGTGTGTGTGTGTGTGTGAGAGAGAGAGAGAGAAATGTGGCACTTCGTAGGAAAGGAAGGGTCGGTGGTAAAGAGAGATGGAGGAAAAAAGTCTCCCTACCAGTCTCTCACTCAACAATTATATCTCTTTGCCCCCTTGTCGTTTGTTTTCCTTGCACCCAGTCTGATCGACTTGAGGTTTGAAAAGAGGCCGGGAGTGGAAAAGCTCTTTTTGTTTTAATAAGTGCTTCTGTGAGCATACAATCATATATAGTTCATGAATGCAAGGAGTGCATACATGCTACTGACCAACTGAGTATGGTTCTTGGACTCGCTTCCGTGTTGCCTTCCATTCAGAAAGCGGCAAAGGAAGTAAAGAAAGGGCTTTGTTTTTTTTATTCACATCTTTTGACTAAAACCTGCAGCGTTCACTGCTTGCGTCGATCTGCAAGCAGAAGTGGGACCCTGTATGTAATGCTCTTAATTCCATCAAATACTAATTATATGCCTAGTCATATGTAATCATACCAGCAGACTCAGCCAGACTGACACTGAGACTGTCATGTACGGATTGAGAATGTGATTATAGCGATTAAGAAGCTTGATCAAGGTAAGAAGATACCTTGCCGTTCGTCTGTATTATAGAGTCAACGTCAAAAGCAGAGACTCTGAGTCAGAGGTATCGCAAACTTTAAGACTTGGAAAGGGGTTTTGTTTTACGTCTGCCTTTTAGCTTGCCTTTGATAAACTCACTTAGTCTAATGCAGATTTTATAAGTTAATTGCAGTAATCATTTAAGCAATAAATTACTTTAATTATAAGTGAGATTAAATAAAATCCTAAGGAACATTCAAAATAAAAAAAAAATATGATTATCATCACTTCCAGCCTTAAGCTTACATTTTGTACATTTTATCATAATATATTTTTAAAATATGTACTAGTAGACGTTCAGTGGCTTGAGTCTGCAGTTGAGAGAGGGGAGGATTCTAAAAAAGTTTATTAATTTGTTATAATTAGATTTGATTCTAAGTATGTTACACGCTAATACATGCTAAGCCTGCATACACTGAGCTTTACAGTCTAAAGTTATAAGTGTTAGATGTTAGATGCTAGATGTGCATGCACGGGGTAATATAAGATAGCCTAGTAAACTTAGCTAGTATTCATAGGAAGCTAGCCTAAGCGAACGTCAACGAACATACCAAGTGAGCATATATTACATAAACTTGAGCCGGAGCATTCATCTGAGCCTTAGTAACGGTTTTTTACTATACTATACTCGCGTTTGAGATGACTGCATAGGTAAACCTTATGCAGAAATTTGCAAATCTTACTATACCGCATCAAATCGAATTTTTCGTCAGATACAAATTACAAATACATTTTTTGCATTTAAAATTTTTTGGGGGGAGGGGGCCTAAATAAGGCATACAGACCAAAAATGATATGCTGGAGCCCAACTTTTGTGTCCAACCACAATTTGCATGCTAGATTACAAATGTTGACAATTAATGCATGTGGATCCCAGAAGTCTCCTGAAAGCTGAAGTCTCCTGACTCACAGTGACGCCTTCTGTTTCATCTGAATTTTTTTCTATCTTAGATCATCTTCTGTTTCGATCTGATATCTTGGATCATCTTGGATCATCTTAAATCACTTTTTTTAGAATGTCGGAGCTGGTCTTAACTCTCACCTGCACACACTCACAGTGTGGAAAGGTGAGGCGAGTCAAGTGTCTGAACCGGAGGAATTTTGAGGACCTTCAAGAGAATCAAGCACTCTTCAAGTACACCACGGAAGATGTTCCTATGTACATAATCATGAAGCTTATCTGTGCAGCAGAACTGTCCATAAACTTCAAAACAATACAACTCAAGGATGAACCGAAGTGCATTCATGGACCAACTTTTCTAATCGAGCACTCAGATTTGTAATCCGTGGTGCGCGCGCGCATTCCGCGCGAAGTTAGGCCCCGGCATGCCGTTTTTGGTCTGTATTAAACAATTTGGGCCCCCAAAAATAGCGTTTAAAAATGCATAATTTGTATTTATAATTTGTACGCCGGGGTCAAAAATGAAAAATTACATTTGATGTGGTATATACTATAAGCTTACGTTTGAGTTATGCGCATACAGTTAATTGCCATTCGGGCCCAACTATCAGAGGCATATAAAAATTTCTCTATGAGTCGGTCCCCACAATTATATTCTGAAGCTTTTTGAACGTCATTTTTCTTCGAAACTTAAGTTCACTTTACTTCACTTAATTTGTACAACTCAATCTACTTACTGTATGGCAATTATTGAGTAAATGCTTGGTGGGTTCCCCGTCTCTCTGAGTAATAATGTTGTATAGTGTTGTAAAAAGAGGAGCATGAAAAGGCATTCCGACATGCATGCGCCACGACGCTTCGAAGGAGAAGAACTTTTGTATATGTCCCTCTTTCGACGCCGGACTCGACAACGGGAGTACCCACCGCGACAACGTCGGCGCGCAGTGCGCGCCCACTCTCGTGTTCTGTAAGCGCTTCTTTGTATGTTTCTTTTTTTTTTTTTTTTTTCAAAAATTCAGGCATTTCAATAATTCATGCATGCACACATGCGTGCATGCGTGCATGTTCTCTGTCCGTCTCCTGACACGTTCACCCCTCATGGAAGGACCTATGCCTAGGCAAGATGCATACTGGCCCGACAAAGGACCAGAGAGACACTAAAGATTAACTCATGGAAGGGCGCTGGAACAATGTATAGGCGGTAACATGTGCACATTAGTTGACAGAGAAAGAACTGTCAGTTCCTCGATCCAATCAGCGGTCCTCAGTGACTTGATCAACGTCGAAGTGTTGCTCTGAGGCGCTCCAACAAATATATAATTCAATTTCCTTCGTTCGTCCCTCAAAGTTCCAGAATCGTCCATCAAATCCTCAAAGGTTCGTTTTTGACAGCAGAGTTTGCAGCACTTGAATTTCTACAATGTGGTTGGTTGCTTTCGCTCTTTGCCTGGCGGTTCTCTTGCCAGACAGCTCCGCAAGAACAATGAAGGAACATGAGAGACAAAAACCTTTCTGGAAGAAAAGCAAACGGGATTGGGATTGCACAGTGACCGAGGGCACATGCGAGAAGACAGAGACTCCCTCTACTTGCAAAGCAGGCCCACGAACGATTGAGTTTGAGAGCTGCAAGTTCTTCTGGGGAGTTTCAAAGACGGGCAGAATCGCGCTCGAGGGTCCTTGCCGAGTATCCATGCGGGGTGCTCCCGTCTCTTCCGGAAAGACCAGCCACACCTGGGTGGTCAACATGCTGGCCCACCCGGACATTCCAGAGTCAAGAGGCATCCAGGTGGTACCCTACAGTGAGCAGAACAGCCTCACGTTGGTTCCTGCAAACTACTGCAACGACGTTGGAAAGAAGGCCGAGATAGCGAGGATCGAATCGGCGATGACGATCACTGTCAGCAGCGAGCTGAAGACATTGGTGGAAGACGTGCAGGGGAAGCAGGAATGGTTGGACACAGACAGGGACAACCATGAGGCAGAGTTTGAGAGGAAGAGGACAGCAGAGAACAACCCCAGGATCATGAGGACAGAGGGGGGCACCATGAACCTCTCGGTCAGTCACACAGAGCTTCTCCATAGTCACTCTGTGTGTGCTCTGTGTGTGTGTGTGCGTGTGTGTGTGTGTGTGTGTGTGTGTGTGTGTGTGTGCGTGAGAGATAGAGAGAGTGGAAGAGACAGAGAGGCTTAGTCAGACATATAAACAAAGAGAACAGTAGTGAGAACGCGTGTGTGCGTGTGGTCTGTCTGCGAGAATGCGTCTTTGCTCTCTTGTGCATGTTGCATGTGTGTCAGCGTATATGTGCGCACGCCTGCCTTCATTATGTTGTTCTCTTTTCATTTGGCTCCGTTGCGTCCTTTCTTTCTTTCTTTCTTTCTTTCTTTCTTTCCGTCTTCTCTCTCCCCCTCCTTCTCCGTTTCCCTCTCTCCGACTCACGCTCTCTCTTTCTCTTTCTTTCTTACACACTCCCTCTCTGTGTGTGCATGTGTGTGTGAGCGAGTGAAACAGTGTGTGCGTGTTTGTGTGTTTGAGAAAGAGGTTGAGACAGGGGTAGAGCGCGCGCGTGCATGTGTGTGTGTGCGCGTGCGTGCGTGTTTGTGAGCGACACATTATGAATGAATAAGTGGGAGAGACAGAGATTATGAGAGAGAGAGAGAGAGAGAGAGAGAGATTGTTGTGTGTGTGTGTGTGTGTGTGAGAGAGAGAGAGAGAGCGTATTCCTGTGCTGCCTCTTCCTGACCACCGCCCCACCCCCCTACTGTCCCATGCGCATGCATGCAGGGTCCCACTGGGACGTGTGACCTGACGGACAACGCTGCCTGTTGTCTGAAGGCCACAGAGAATATGTGGCAGGCCTGCACAATGCAGGAGACGGGAATGAAGTACGACAAGGCCAGGACTGCAGGGCCCGTCAAGGCGGGACTCGAACTTTCTTTCTGGATTCCTCAGTGACATGCACGACACACTGATGTGCAATTGATACTTTGCATTGTTTTTTGTCTTCTCCTCGAGTCTGTGTCCTTCCTGCTCTTCTGTTGCGGAGAAGAAAAGCCAATCGTTGTGGAGGTCACAGCACAAATTTTCGTGCAATGAAAAGCGAAGAAAAGGAAGTAAGGAGTCACACTTTCGGAAGGTAAAGAAGAAGGGAGAAAAACAATTTAAAGAAGACACATGCATTTGTTAAGACAAGCAGGGAAGGGTGTGGCGCAGATCTGTGTGTCTGGACTGAACTATCCGTCTGCGAGCGCCCAATCGTGTCCTTTCGTCTGATGGGCATCTGTGAGTGCGTCTGTCTGTCTGTCTGTCTCTCTCTCTCTCTCTCTCTGTGTGTGTGTGTATGTGTGTGTGTGTG
>JAHBMJ010000193.1:18702-38599 GCA_018398765.1 Chromera velia | reverse complement strand
GGGGAAAGGGTAGCAAATCTCTTCGGCATGATTTTTTTCTTCTTCGTCGCTGAAACTTCTTCACTGATCGCGCACTGGAGATCAGCACTGTGTCTGTTTTTGTGTTTTGCTGTTCTTGAAATCATGATTTCAAATCAAGGCCGAAATTAAGCAATCAACGAAAAGAACCGGGAAAGACAGGTCTGGCCGAGAAAGTTCTAGAGAAATTAAGTGAAAGAGAACAATTGGCCTGTCTATTTCTCCTCACAGAGAGACTTCGAGAGGAGTCTTGAAGCAGAGACTAGCTCTGAATCCATTGGTAAGACAGGTGAAAGAAAGTAAAAGGAAATGATAGAGAGACGAACGGATGTAGAGCGCTAGACGCCTACTCATGGGCCAAGGACGATGATATATTAATATCATAATGATGATAGCGGCTGCTAAGCGGCAATATAAAATAGCAAGCAAAGCATCTTACACTATATGTGTATACGGCTTAGCATCTAGCTTGGTATAAGATTAACGTTGATGATCGAGGTTTTTGTTATGCATGCCGCGTCCCCATATATGAGGGGCGGGTCAAGCCTAGTTTATCCACACTTGACTCCGAAGGTTCCGCTTTTTCCTATTAGTCTCTATTAGTCTCGATTCTAGGAGCAAGCTTATTGACCACTTTTAATGCGATTATAACCAGTACAATCAGGTATGAATCCGTATGATAATAAAAAATATCATAAATGATGGTAAAAATACATAAAAATGCATAATCAATTATTCATAACTACAAAAAAAAGTGCTCCATCGTATTTCAAACTCATGATTCGGCTACTGGGGATTTACCAAACATTGTCGAACATGATTGTCCCACTGCGTTGCTTTTTTTAAATGAATATTCCTGTTTTCTGACAAACCAGGCTGCATCTACGCTTCATATATGGGGACAGAATATGTATAACAAAACTATCAATCCTCAACACTGTTCCACCGCGCCGCCTTTTGCTTAGCATTACTGTGAATTCACCTAACATTATCCCACAATACCGCTTTTTACTTAACGTTACTGAGGATTCTCCTAAAATTGTTCCACTGCACCGTTTTTTACTGATGATCAAGGTTTTTTTTATGCATGTCGTGTCTCTACATATGAGAAGCGGATCTAGTCTAGTTTGTCCGAAGGTTCTGGCAGCTTTTATTCGGCGTAACTAGAGATTTATCTAACATTGTTCCACCATGCCGCCTTCTGCTTAGCGTTGCTGAGATTCACCTAACATTGTCCCACTGCGCCGCCCCCTGCTTAACATGACTGAGGATTCACCTAACATTGTCTCACCATGCAGCTTTTGGGCCCGTAACAAAATTCTGGTATCGGGTGGTGCCCGATAAGGGAAGGGGGGTTCCGCCGCTGATAGCCGCTAAGAGGTGCCGATACGGTGGTTAGACGGTCTCGGACCCTTCATGACACGTCTGGGACCACGGCTAGCGTCCAGACCGACCCTAGCTACCACGCACGATACCATCTTATGTATTGAGGGGGGGTTAAGAGATAGTATTGGACACCACCCGATACCGGAATTTTGTCACGGCCCCTTTTGTTTAGCGTTACTAGGGATTACTGAAAATTCACTTAACATTATCCCACCGCGCCGCCTTCTGCTTAGCGTTACTGGGGATTCACATACCATTGTTCCACCGCACCGCCTTCTGCTTAGCGTTACTGGGAATTCACCTAACATTGTCCTACCGCGCCGCCTTCTACTTAGCCTAACATTGGCCCACCATGCCGCCTTCTGCTTAGCGTTACTGGGGATTCACCTAACATTGTCCTACCATGCCGCTTTCTGTTTAGCATTACTGAGGATTGACCTAACATTGTCCTACCACGCCGCCTTTTGCTTGGCGTTACTGGGGATTCACCTAACATTGTCCCACCACACCGCTTTCTACTCAGCGTTACTGGGGATTCATCTAACATTGTCCCACCACGCCGCCTTCTGCTTAGCTTACTGGGGATTCACCTAACATTTTCCTATGGACCGCGCCGCCTTCTGCTTAGCATTACTGGGGATTCATCCAAGATTAATTGTAATTAATTGTCCTACCGCGCCGCCTTCTGCTTAGCGTTACTAGGGATTTACCAAACATTGTCCCACCATGCCGCCTTCTGCTTAATGTTACACGCAAACTGAAGGAATTTCTTTGGCAATGCGAGAAGACAGAAGAGGGATGGGTAAAAGTGTAAGCAAATAAATTGGAAAAGTTTAGAGAAGTGATTTTAAAGAAAGAGTTTTGATGGGATGTTTAAAGTAGGAGTTTTTTGAAGGGATGGAAGACGTGCAGGAATCGTAGCGGGATGCACCTCTGCATAATTAAGGTCTTTCTGATTAAAAGGGTAGCCTTTTTTTAATGAAAGAAGTGAAGTGTTTCGAAGGTTCTGCCCGGCATCCCCTCTGTCTCTTTTTTCTATCTTTTGATTGTCCAACCTGTTGTGAAGCCGTGATTGATCAGCTGTATTAGGGTGATCGAAGTAACGTCTATTTTTGTCGCTCGTAGTCGTAGGACGGAACAAATCGACAAACTAGGTTAGATCCGCCTCTCATATATGCGGACGCGGCATGCATAAAAAAACCCTCAATCATCTGCTTAACATTACTGGGGATTCATCTAACATTGTCCCACCAAGCTGCCTTCTGCTTAGCGTTACTGGGAATTCACCTGACATTGTCCCACCGCGCCACCCTCTGCTTAGCGTTACTAGGGATTTACCAAACACTGTCCCACTATGCCGCCTTCTGCTTAACGTTACTAGGGATTCAACTAACATTGTCCCACTGTGCCGCCTTCTGTTTAGCGTTTATTAGCATTATTGGGGATTTACCTAAAATTGTCTTACCGCGCCGCCTTCTACTTAGCGTTACTGGGGATTCTCCAAACATTGTCCTATCACACCGCTTTCTGCTTAGCGTTACTGGGGATTCACCTAACATTATCCTACCACACCGCCTTCTGCTTAGCGTTACTAAGGATTCACCTAACACTGTCCCACCATGCCGCCTTCTGCTTAGCGTTACTGGGGATTTACCAAACACTGTTCCACCGCGCCGCCTTCTGCTTAGCATTACTGGGGATTCACCTAACACTGTCCCACTGCGCCGCCTTCTGCTTAGCGTTTATTAGCGTTACTGGGGATTCACCTAAAATTGTCCTACCGCGCCGCCTTCTGCTTAGCGTTACTGGGGATTCTCCAAACATTGTTCTACCATGCCGCTTTCTGCTTAGCGTTATTAAGGATTCACCTAACATTGTCCCACCACACCGCCTTCTGCTTAGCGTTACTAAGGATTCACCTAACACTGTCCCACCGCGCCGCCTTCTGCTTAGCGTTACTGGGGATTCACCTAACATTGTCCTACCATGCCGCTACATGCCGCTTTCTGCTTAACGTTACTGCAGATTCATTTAACATTGTCCCACCGCGCCGCCTTCTGCTTAGCGTTACTGGGGAATCAGTGGGGATTCACCTAACATTGTCCCACCACGCCACCTTCTGCTTAGCGTTTACTACCGTTACTGGGGATTCACCTAAAATTGTTCTACCACACCGTCTTCTGCTTAGCATTACTGGGGATTCTCCAAACATTGTCCTACCATGCCGCTTTCTGCTTAGCGTTACTGGGGATTTACCTAACATTGTCCTACCACACCGCCTTCTGCTTAGCGTTACTAAAGATTCACCTAACATTGTCCCACCACGCCGCCTTCTGCTTAACGTTACTGGGGATTCACCTAACATTGTCCCACCACGCCGCTTTCTGCTTAGCGTTACTGGGGATTCACCTAACATTGTCCCACCACGCCGCTTTCTGCTTATAGCGTTACTGGGGATTCAACTAACATTTTCCCATGCACCGCGCCGCCTTTTGCTTGGCGTTACTGGGCCTCTCAGCGATATTTCCGGGGCATCAGACTGCGCGCGTCAGTTTTTCAACATGCAACTCATATGCAACTCTTTGCAAGTGCCCCTCAATGCCCCTCAGCTACGCTTTCCTGCGGATGAAGTCAGGAGGACCAGTACTAATAATGACGCGTGCAACTGCTTCGGAGCTTGAGCCCTTCTTGTTGTTTCAGCCGGACGCGCATGAGTCATTGAATGCCAGCGAGCAAATGCCTCAAGATGGAAAAGGGTGGATGGACATTTCTGCTTCGTCACCTCGTTCTGACAACATTTTTTTCAATTTGGTTTCCTTCGCCGTCTCCCACCGCAGCATTCCGTCTTCCTCCTTTCATGCCACCATGTAATCCATGGGAGGTGACCATTTCCGAGGAGAGAGGACGTCCTCTCTTTCGCCGTCTACTAGGGTCCAGAAAGGCAGGTGAGTGTCGACTGTCCGTGTCGCGCCAATTCTCATGCAGAGACGTGGGAGACGGAGACGGTGAAACACACCTCTCAGCTCCCTCCTCTGTTCCTGCCCTGGAGAACGGGTTCAGAGGATTTGAGCCACAAGGGGAGGTGTATGCAGACGAGGTAGAGGGATTTCCTCCCCTGGAAACGTTCTTGCGCGAGTACTGGCAGAAGAAGCCGCTGATCGTCAGAAATGCCTTCCCAGAGTTCAACTCACCCCTCACCGGCAACACAATCGCAGGTCGGCATTTCCGGAGTGATCTTTCTGTCCCTCCCTCTTACCCTCTCTCTAACTCTCGGTTTCTGTGGCGAGATGAAAACCCAGGAGTGCAAACATCTTATGCGAAGTACTGCAATACTGCTTGACTCCTAGAAATAATGCTCTCGGCTCTTCTACCTTCTTTGCATCTATACTCTCTTGGTCGGTCAGGTGCCTTCATGGACCCATTCTTTTCTCTTTTTTGATCCTTTTCTCTTTCTCTGCATGTCGCTTTTCCTCAGGGCTTGCGACAAAGACGGGAGTGGAGTCCCGTTTGATGCGCTCGTTGCCGGGGCCCTCTTTCAAGAAGGTCCTTGAACAGTACGAGCGTGCCGGGGTCTTCTCTCTCTCGGAGGAAGACAAGCAGAAACATCCGGGACTAACCGCCCTGGAAGACGAAAAAGAAGACTCTGCTGAAGGGTTGGGAGGGGAAGATTTGACTGCCGACTCGGAAGGGGAAGGGCAAAATGGGGTGGGGGGGGACAGATGCGGAAATAGAGGAGAGGAAAAGCCCTTAAGACATCATGACGAGGGGGGAATAGGAGAAAGAGTGTACACACCAGAAACACACGCACAAACAGAAATGACGACCCACGTATGGAACGGCCCCTTCCCTGTGAGGCTTCTCAGATCCCTCCCGGACCCCCACGTGCCACTGGAGGCCTCCTCTGCCTCTGGTTCAAATGAGCACCTTGACAGTCAAGCACATTGCCCTTCAGGAGAGAAGGACGAGGAGACAAACACACGAGAATCTGCTCCTGCTGAGCTCTCTTTGAGGGACCTGGAAGAAAACACAGACGGGTCGTATGCATTGATTGTGAATGAAGCCAACCGACACGTGGAGTCTTTGGATGGATTGATGGAGACATTCCGTTCTCTCGTTCCTTCGTGGAGACTGGAGGACGTCATGGCTTCGTATGCTGTTAGGGGGGGAGGGGTGGGGCCCCACTTGGACGAATTTGATGTGTTCATTCTGCAGGCGTCTGGGGAGAGGGTGTGGTCATTGGAGAACAGGTCAGGGGCTCGGACTTTGTTTCTTTCTCCCCTATCTGCCTTCCTCCCTCTTCCGTCTCTCTGTTGGTACGTGGTGTTTTCTCTCCAGTCTTTCCTTTCCTCTTGTTCCGTAGGATTTTGGGGGTCTGTATGGGTTTGTTAGGTCTTCCCTCTGTTCCATTAGTTGTCGAAATTGCATCATGAGAATCAGTTTCTGTTGAACAGCCATGGATGTCTGTTGGACCTGCAGGGCATGCAAACGTCTGTCTTTCATTTCATGTGAGGGAATAGACGGCGTTTCTTTTCTTGTAGCTCTTTTTGTGCATGTTTTCTTTGACACGAAAAGACACTGTTGGCATAGACGTGCGACCGTCGATCGGCAGAGGGGGCAGAAACGTAGGCCGAGCCATGCGTCACCAAGCCAGTCAAGTGCCAAATTGCATCTATCCCGATAGACAGACAGACAGTTCGATAGATTGATCAGTCACTGGATGGATTTCTGAGCGTACGCATTGCTGTAGAGGGGAAATGGACGGAGGAATGATATCAGACTTTTATTGCTTTGTTAACCGCTTGCCGTTCTTGCGGTTTGCCTACGCAGGTTCGTTGGAAGGGAAGAGGAGGAAGAGCGGCTGGTAAAGGGGCTCAATTGCAGGTGCGTGTGTGGGGCGGGGGGTTGGGCAGACGCTCTCTCTTTGTTTCTGCATTTCTACTTTTTTTTTTCTTCTCTCGCAGCGAATTGATTTCTTCAGCTGTCTATTCTCTGTCTGTGTCGTCTCTGGACGTTCCTTCATCATCTGTTTTCTTCTCTTTTCTGTTTGTCGTTCTTGCAGACGGTTTGCTTCCCTTGAGACTCCCTTTGAGGACATGAGGAAAGGAGTGAGCAGGTTCAGAATGCAAAAAGGAGACCTCATCTACATTCCACCTAGGTAGGTCGGTGTGTCAGTCACTCTCAGTGGACCTGCATGGAGGCACTGTGGGTGAAGTGGCGCTGGCCTTCTTTCTTTCTTTTCTGAACTCCTTGGTCTTTTTGGGCCTCTGTGTTTTTTGCCTCCTTGATGATATCATCTCAGGTTCTCTTTTTACGTGGTGTGTACGTGTAGATGCATACATATGTATGTATATGTATGTGCATACATATACGTATATGTGTGTGTGTGTGTATGTATGTGTGTGTGCACTCACTTCCCCTACCCCTCCTCCCACCACCTTCAGAGTCCCTCACGAGGGTGTCGCTCTCGACAACGACTGTGTCAACCTCTCCTTCGGATTCCTGTCAGTCAGTCAGTCAGTCAGTTAGTCCCTCTGTCAGGCAGTCAGTCAGCGTTTTAGATCGAACCCTCAGTCCCGCCTCTCAGGTGCATGGGTGCTTCTTTCTGCTTCCGTCGTTTGCTGTTCGAAAGCTCTAAGCTCAAAGTCAGAAACAGACGGCTGTCCTGCCTTTCTGCGCCTCCATGTGACTTTGAATGCATTCGTTCATCTGTCTGTCCTTTCTGCATGGATCCCTCTCGCTCCGTTCTTTCCCCCCTCCCAAAAGAAGCCTTTTCTCTCGTTTTCTCTGAGTCTTTGCAGAGCCCCCAGCCAAGAACGCCTCTGTGAGGGGGTGATGGGGGGTCTACTCCTTCCAGAGTCACGGCCGCACCGTGATATGTCTCCCGCTAGTGGGGGTGGTGAGGAGGAGGGCACAGACGCTCCAGCAGGAAGGAGGAAGAGAAGAAGAAGGAAGGACAACTTCTTCTTCTACGACCACAGAGACCCTGCGTTCCCCTTCTTTCCCCTTCCTCAAGAAGAACCAGAGAGTAGGAAGGAGAGACAGAACTCCTCAGACCATCGTGGAGATCCGCTTGATGAAGAGGGTCTGCATGGGTCTGAAGAGGAGAGACGGAGAAAAGTCGAGGGAGAGGTTCGTTCAAAGACGTGGTCGGACAGGGGGACTGGAATGATCTCTCGAGGTGCACGCAGGGAGATGCGTGAGATGTTCCTCAGCCGTCTCCTCGAAGACATGGAAGCCGACGGGGGCGAATTCGACAGGTCAGTACGTCATGCTGTGCTTTGACGAAAAACAAGTGTCTGGGACTTTGATCATCGCGGAGGAAAAACGTGCTAAGCTCCAAATGCTAGTCTTTTCTTTTCTCTCGGTGTGCTCCTTTACGCGTCCTCGCGCGATCCTTCCTTCAGTGTGATGGCATGCATGCTTGTGGACAGATTGACTGACGGGATGCGACAGTGCAAGGCAATCAATTCAGTTCCATGCGCGCTTCGCGACTTCGAGGTAAAAAGAAATCAAATATGTGTGGTTCTCTCTTACTTTTGACCTCTTTCATTCTTCTCCGGTCAGGTTGTTGGGGTGTTTCTTGACTCTCCCCCGGCCTCACGAGAAGGGAAACAACGAGACAGAGACAATCCCCTCGGCCCCCAGCGGGGGAAGGTCAGATGAAATCGCAGACAAGAGGGCTGCTCATATCGAGATTCCGGGTGCTGCCGATTTGTCTGACTGGATTTCAGGGAGGCAGACGACGACGAATCGGAAGGATCATCAACAGGGGGGGCGTGTGTCGGGGTCTAGAGAGGGATTTGGAGCGGTGGATCATGGGGTGCAAAGGGAGGGGCTGGGGCCTGTTGGATTTTGTGGAGATTTGTCTGCGGACGGAGTGGACTTAATGGATGACTTGTCTCTTGTGTGGGCGCCTGCAGTTAAGTTCGCGTTTATTGTGCCAGAGGGGGTTTCGGGTGTGCAGGAGAGGGGGAGTGTGAACATGCGGGAGAGAGAAGAGATTACAGAAGTGATGGGCCGTGGTGTAGAGACTGAGCTGGAGAGTGCGTCAGATGAGCTCCAGCGTGCTCTGCTCTTCGTAGATGGCCAATCCTTTGCCCTTTCCCCAGTTGCTGGTGCCGCTCTGTTTCCTTTGTTGTGCGAGGGGAGGTCTCTCGGGCCAGTTGGGCGGTTGCGGAGACGTGTCGACGCCCGGTTGAAAGAGATGATGAGAGAGTCTGCTGGAGCAGACGAAGATGGGCAGGTGAAACAGCTTGCTACCGCCCGAGGCGGGTGTTCCAACCTGTTGCGTTGTCTCCTTGAGGAGGGGTGGCTGCGGGTGCGTCATCAGTCTCTAACGAGCACCTCTCGCCAGCAGCGCGGGTCTTCTCTGTATGGGGGGCAGTCCATTGAAAAAAAAAGTTTATCTTCATCAGGACGCAGACGAGGTCGACGTCCTGGAGGTCTCTACGGAAAGCGGTTGAAATGGATCGAAAGAGGATTAGAGCGCAGCTGAGCTTTCATCATAGTGCGCAAGCTAGTGCGCACGGAATTTGACTTGTAACTCTTGATTTCTTATACAATGTTTTTTTACCGTAGTAGTGCGGCAATAAATATAATAGCACCAACGCAGTGCAATTAATCATTGATTAATGTTTTACACATTAATACGTGACGTTATTTAATTTGCTATATTGACCGTCGAATATGTTATATTGACTTGAATAAGTGTTATTCTTTAGGTATAAGTTATAATGTAACACTCTTTCATACTCTTTGTAAGTCTTTGCAACATGTGGACTCGGACAACATCCTTGCAACACTTTGATAACACTTGAACAACAGTTGTTTGTCAGGATCTATAATTTTTTTTTTTTTTTTAAAGACTCCAATATTTTTTTAATGTCTTTTTTTAGTGCGGAGCCTAGAAATTTTAATGTAAGAAATCTATAGTATAGTAAGAAATCAACACACTGGTCAAGACTACATATATCGATCTAATATCTATAGTCAATTTCTTACTGTTTTAGAAATGTAGCTTCATTTCTTGAGCTAGCTTCCTAAGACAAACTTACTCTTTTCCTAATTTATTAAACTTAAACTATTATTTAATTCAGAAAAAAAGATTTATCAATCTAGTTATCAATTTTAAACTACTAGATCTTTACAAGGCGTGAGTATTGAACATTTGCGAACATTAATGAAGCGCTGATCGCTTTGCGATATGCAATTTTTATTCAAAGACGACGGCGTCAGTGCGCGGCACTCATATTATCCAGGTTGATCAAAATTCCCTTATACGTCGTTTGGCAAGCCTTCGTTTGCATTTCTTTGGATTCCTGTTCCAAATCAGTTCTGATGCTCCATTCACTTCTCGACCTCTGCCTGAGGAGCGGCTTCGAGATTCCCGGCCTCCTCAGGGGACGGGGGGGCCTCCTCTTCCTCCTTGAAGACAGCAGCGCCTGCTGCTGGAGAGAGTCCCATGCGCTTCGCCTGAGGGCGCAACAAGGTGGGTCAGCAGTCTTCTGCAAGAGGGACCTATCTCGTGGCGAAAGTAGTACTGGGCTGTTTCTGCTCACCTCGTACCCAAACTGCGGAGCCTCGGTGACGTTGATTTCACCGCTGCAAGATCAAAGCTCACTCGGAAGATCAACGTTTGAAGAGATCCAAGGAACTGCTTCATCATCCTGGGATCGGAACTTACTGTTCGGCTTGGGTCTCCATGTTTGCGAGCCTCTGTTTTGCGGAAGGTCGGACGCGACCAGTGTCGCCTGCGACGTCAGCGAGGTTCAGTTTGGAGACCACGGAGGCCTTCATCTCAACCTCCTTTTTCGTGGACGGAGTCGCCAACTTGTCCGCTTCCTCTGTGGCGACATCCTGCAGCAAGAGAAGGGGAGGCCGTTTGCAGTCAGGAAGGCCCAATACGTTTCCCAAGCAGGGCAGTTCCCAATGGCATACCTTTGCCAGTTGCTTCGCACTCTTGCCGCCAATCATCAGGTCGAGCTCCGAAGGCAGATGAAGCGTGACCTTCTTCTGCAGGCCGATTCACGGAGTCTCATTAGATGCGTATCTATTGGGACACCTTTCAAACTTTGGAGTTAGACAAACCAGGCTGGGGGTCATCTGCTGGGTTGACGCCTCCCTGCAGACACATGAGACTCATTTTGAAACTTTGTTGGCACGCTGCTCCATTCACGGGACATGTCAGAAGCACAAGCTACGGACGGCTCATCTGCTGGCGTGGTCTTGAGCGCAACTTGGATGTTGTACAGAGCGCAGATTCTTGCGGAGTTGATGGCCGAACGGAGCTCGTCGGCCTCCTTCTCCTTCTTCGCGCAGAAAAGAGTCTCCGGCAGGCCCTGTTGCTGGACAGAAATACACTTTGGTCCCCTGCAGACACATGAACGATTCAAGTATACTTGAAAGCGCTCGGTCGGCAGACGCCAAACGGATTCTGGATGAACTGACATCGAACGGGCCGTAGTGCTCTTCGCGAGGCTGAGGGACTTGATTCGATCCTGGAAGATGGGTGTCCATAGATAAGGAATAAGATCGATTTTCGTGAAAACGATAAGGGATGGGTCTTTGATTTCCAGAAACTGACACTTTGACTCCCGCCGTAGAAGTTGAGGTAACTTCGTTCGATCTTCGCCATGACGTGGGTCAGGCTCGCGTCGGGATGACTGCCGTCAACTGAAAGGGTCACGTCTTTCGCCATGTTTGCGCCACAAAGGGGAAGAGCCGTTTCAGTTTCATTCCTCGAAGCAACCTTTCGCAACCTTTCGCCAGAAACGACGCAAACTGCGCAAAGCGCGACTGCGAGCCACTTCATGATGATGCTGCGGTATTAGATGGAACGGTCAAGCTAGTGACAACGACTCTCTTCTCAATTGAAGGGCACCCGTCTACCCAGCCCTTCTGCGATGCATTGATCGAGCAATTCGGCAGCATGCACTCGATCGGTCAGGCACGTACCTGCTAATTCTCTATATCGATGCCGATTGATTGAGTTGCGTTTCCGAAGACAGTTTCAAGCAACCTCTGTATGGTGGACAGAAAACAGCGTCGACCGTGTATTAATATCGATACATTCAATTCGTTTTGTACTCAGATCGCTCTCTCTCTATATATATTGATATGTATTCTTGACAATACGTAAGAGCACGGCAATTGGTGTTCGAAGCAGATACAGACACTTCCATGAGTACTCATCGATATGTATTCGATATACTGTGTAGTGTGCAAACGATGATTTGGCCGAATGATGTCGACTTCAAAAGTCCACCTGGCCATAACTAAGTTCGCAACGCAATTAACAGCCTGCATACAACTGCATGGCCCTAAAATGCATGTGTTGCAGTGATTTTCGCATGTGTTGCACAGCTCGCGCGCGCGTGTTGCATTCCTGCGGCAAATTGATTTTTGTGGTGCGCGTACATGCATGCACCGTCGGTCACTCCGTTCATGCAATGGCCATGCACTCGGCCATCTCCGTGCCGGTTGATTTTGTGTATATACACCGGGTTCTCAGAGCGCTTCGCAGCAGACACTGCTGCTGGCGGAACACTAGTCACCCGTATACCAATTGCCCTTCGACCTCCCTTCGTCCGAGAGTGGAGTGTAGTAGAGGTTTTTGTCTGCTTGGACTTCGTTCAGCGCCTTCTCCTCCGGCGCCGTCTCCTCGGGCAGCAAGAAGTCTTGTCTGATCTGGGAGGGCCTCGTATTCGTCCTGCCCATTCTCTGATCTTTTACCTTACAGCTTCCTCATTTTGTGGCCTAAAGATGGAGGACGAATTCGAAATGATGCAGAGAATGATGGGGTTTGGCAGTTTTGGGGATTCGAAACGCGGGAAGGCTGAAGGAGAAGAGCTGCACCAAAAAAGGGCGGTAAGTGCGCCGCCGGAATCCGAGTTGTGCCAGCTTATGTGTGCGGCGTTTCACCTGTGCTTTCCTCTCCTCCACCGTGCAGGAAGATGAATCTTCGTCGTCAGCTGCCTCCTCCTCTTCTGCTGCGGCTGCGTCCTCGTCACAGCCAGCCGCCACGGTCGGCAAGCGCCCCTTGCCCGCGTCAAGCACCGCCGCGAAGTCAGCAGCTTTGGCCGCTGCACTCGCAAAGGACGCGGCAAGAGCCGATGGAGATGTAGAGGATGATGATGATGATGACGATGAAATGGGTCCCCAACCGGCGTCGAAGGTTGCTGGGACTGCTGAGGATAGCGATGATGACAGGGGCGGGGGATTGCAGGAAGAGGATGAAAGCGATGATGAAGACGAGGGGCTTTTCGTACCACGCGAGTGCGAGGTTGGTGGTTCTACGGTGGCTTGAAAATGGTTCCGCTTTCACTCCTCCATGGTGTGGGCGTCTACTATTTCTCCCGTCTTTTTCGCGTCATTCAAAAGCACGTCCACTAAATACACGCATGGATTGCAAAACGCATTTTCTCTGCTGTGCGTGCGTGTGTGTGAGCAGGTGAGTGTGCCCGCGCATACGAAGTGCTGTGGAGCATTGGACGTGAATCCGAAGGCGAGCCGCATGGTGAGTGGCGGGTTCGACTACAGCGTGCGGCTCTGGGACTTCAACGGAATGACTTCTGCAAAGAGGTCCTTCAGGCAACTCGAGCCGCTCGAAGGACATGCAATACAGGTCGGTTCTGGTGGGTAGAGACGCAGAAGTCAGCTTTCTATTGTGCCCTCGCCTCAAAATGCGAGGGGGTGTTATTGGGGTAAGACTTGAAGACGAAACCTTTTTTCTGTTCTTCAGCTTAAAAATTACCCCTGAACAGACTTTGTTTCGGTTGCGATCTGGATTTTCAAATCCTCTCTAGATGTTTCTATCAAGGCATGATCCCATTTATCCGCTGTACCAATCAATGATGTGCAGGCCTTGACGTATTCTTGCACCGGCTCTCACTTTCTGTGCGCTGCCGGCGACTCCCACTTGCGGATTTACGACCAGGAAGGAGCGCCTATCCAGTCGACAATCAAGGGGGACATGTACATCCGAGACACTGCCAACACAAGGTAGGTTGGAGAAGCACGACTTGCGGTATTTGATTCTACCGCCTCTGCTTTTGCTGCTGCGTTCTTGGATGCCTCCCACTGCGCCTTCAGTATCGCGAATAACGTCTTTACTCCTTGAACGTGGCTTTCTCCTGTCTGTGTCTCTTTAACGTGGCTTTCTCCTTTCATGCCCTGCAGGGGGCACACGCACATGATTTCCTCCTGTGCGTGGCATCCCCTTGATAGGGAGACGTTCGCAAGTGGGGGGCTGGATGCGACTGTGCGTCTGTGGGATTTGAACGGGCGACTCGAGGGTGTGGACCAGCAGCTCGGTCACGTGCACTGTCTGAAGGTGATAGACAAGCGGGGACTGAATATCTCGAAGTGTTTCGTTACCACTGTGGCATACAAGGCTGACGACGGAAAGTCGATTGTTGCAGGTTCGTGTCTCAGGATGGCGGCAAGCTGATACTGTTTTTTTGCGATTTCGTACATCAGATGCTGGCGGGCTTACGTGGATTTGTTTCTTTTTTCATTGTTGCGGTACCTCTGATAGTCCTGTTTTTGCCCCTTTTTTTTCTTGAAAACAAGGGTTTTTCGTGGTCAGTCCTTTGGCCCTACTTTTCTTCTTCGTGCCTCGCCAAAAACATTCGCGGTTTCGGATCTGAAGGGTCGGCTCCTCTTGGTTTCCTCCCAGGTTGTATTCAATACAAGACTTCCTTCTGCACATCCCCTCTCCTCTCCGGGTATTGCCTTTCTTTTCTCACCTCAGGATGCTCCGACGGATCGATTCAGATTTTTCACGAACGAAGAAAGTATGGGAAGCCGGATGTGGTGTTGAGGGAAAGGGAGGGAGGGCACAAGGAAGTGGCAGAGGGAGTCACCAGCATCGCCTTCTCACAGGACGGCAAACAGTTCCTCTCCAGGGGTATGGACGAGACCGTCAAACGTCAGTCAGACAGACAGGAATTGTGTCAGTCGTGTGTCCGGCAGTCATTCTCAGAAGATGCGTCAAGGCAAAAACCAACTGAAGCGTACGATCTCAATGCAAGATGCGAAATAAGAATGTGCTTCCACTTTCATCCAGTCCTCCCGCCCTTTTTGAAACCTGCAAAGTCTTGCTTTTCTTGAGACTTCGTGTTGGTCATATGTGATGATCTGTTTCTGCAGTTTGGGATTTCAGGAAGACTTCCAAGCCTCTTGCGTCGAGGGGCGGGTTGACGTGTGGACATCCTAAGACAGGGATTGCGTGGTCTGCGTGCGGGAAGATGTGCGTGACGGGGACCACAGTGGAGACAGAGGGAGGGGGGGAAGGAGGAATTGCCTCAGGAAACAGGAAAGTCTCAGGGGCCCTTGAGGTCAGCAGAAAAAAGAAAAGGGACAAGGGAGACAAGTGGCCTCGCCCTTTGGGGTTGTCTCTCTTGGAGCTTTCTCCCTCTGTGTACCTCTCCTCTTTATCTATCTGTCCCTCGTTTTTGCTTCTTCCATTCTGGCTTTTGGTCCCTTTCTCACACTCACCCCAGTCCGAAGGGATTTCTTTCGGCTGACTGCAATCTCTCACTAATTAACCACTTCTCTGCCTGGCTGGATGGACATCACAGAGCATCTGCCTTTTTGAACCGTGTGGAGATGTGAAAGAAACGCATTTCCCTTTTGTTGCTCTACGGTCAAAATCTGCTCATTGCGGTTTGTCAATGCAGATTCTGGAGACCCAAACAGGAGACGGCCTGATGGGGGGCCTCCCTTCAGTCACCTCTCTGACTCTTCAGTCTGCCCCTGTGCGGGTGGCCTGGCCTTCTGAATTGAAGCAAATCATCGCGGGGTGTGCAGACGGGGAAATCAGAATACTGTACGACCGCAGGAAGTCATCCAAGGGTCTGTCTGCCCGTCTATCGGCTTGTTTGCCTGTGTGTACTTTCCTTACATAGAAGTCAATCTGTCTGTCTGTCTGTCTGTCTGTCTGTCTGTCTCTCAATGATTTTGGGAAGAAAATAGCAGAAAGAAGAAGTGGCCAGGAGATCGCGCGAGGACGAATCGCTCCTATCCTAGTAAACTGTTATCTCTTTCTAAACTTGGACTGACGTGCTCCCTTACAGAAGCCCATCCCAGGCTCTCCCCTGTCTGCCAGTACGGGGATCTTCAGATGCATGTGCATATTCATATCAACTTGTGCATGGCCCTTGAGGTGGAAATCGCATGTAACAGCATGAGATGTTCTTTTTGGGTGACACTGTTGCTGTTGCAGGGGCCCTGTTGTTTGTCAACGTCCGAGCTGCACAGAGGAGAGACGAGGTGAGTAGGCAGAATTTTCCCGACGGCCCATCTGTCTCTTTTTTGCTTTTCGGCTTTTGTCTGATTCAGGCTGACTGACCGCCTGCTTTGCTTGCATAGTCAGTCACCTGCTCATTGAATATGGAGCGGAACGAACGGGCGAGTGATTGACTGAATCAGTAATATGGAGCGGAACGATGGGGCGGGTGATTGACTGAATCACTGTGTTGTGCCCTGAGGAACTTACTTTGCTTTGCAACGTGCGCGCGTCTGTGCAACAGATTTGCATGTAACTTTTCTCTCTTCTCGTCTCGCCTGCTTGCCTGCCTGTCTGCCTGCATGGATGTATGCAGATGTGGGGATTCGAGGCCCCCGCGTTCAACCCGGAGGAGCTGAGGGCCCAAACGGGATACAAAGAGACCAGGAGCGGGATGCTTCGCAAGTCAGTCAGTCAGTCCAGTCAGTCAGTCAAGCAGTCGGTGAGTATTTGTTTTCTCTCTTGTGCATCTGAGAAGAAGGGGAAAGGGAACGTGGAGGCATGCAGAGTGGCAAACAGCGATTAAAAGAAAAGTGCATTTTGATCTGTAGGTCTTTCTCTCTCTCTCTCCCAACCTCTCCTCCGAGGGTCAATGACGTCATGTGGTCTGCCCGGCTGGTTTCTTATTCTTTTCTTTCATTCTTCTCTCCCATTTATGTGCACCTCCACACTTGCTCAGTCACAAGGTCTACTAAAGTTGTTTCTCGCTTCATGAATGCCCATTCATCCTTGCCGATCCTCATGCACATCCCTGCAGAGCGCGGGTAGACAAGAACGCGGGCCAGAAGACGATCGTGCCCCCTCCCCCCCAGGGCAAGCAGGGGGCGGACGGGATGAAGAGCCAGTACGGGGGGTTCTCGGAGTACATCGCCCAGCAGTTGAATCAGAAGAAGAACTTCAAGGGTCAGCATTTCCATAGCAGCAGATTTTACACGAAAGTAGTCGCAAGAGAAGGCATGATCTTGTTTCCATGCCAGGTACGACGTTAGCAAGTATATAGATCGGTCAGAAAGGTGTTCGACGGCCTGAAGCATCAGACGTGTGCCAACATGAACGGAGGAAAAAGACAGCGCCTGTACTTTTATTTTACATGAGCCTCGAGCAAACTACAGAAGTCTCTGGAATTGTTCGTAGCTGATGATGCTTCGAGACGAGTACCAAAAGGAAAATGAGGAGCAAAAAGGGAATCGAGCGAATCACCGAAATAAAGATGCTCTGCTTTCAACTCCGCTGTGCGTGTGTGTGTGTGTGTGTGTGTGTGTGTGTGTGTGTGCGTGCGTGTGTGTGTGTGTGTGTGTGTGTGTGTCTGTCTGTCTGTCTGTCTGTCTATTTGTGTGTGCAGAGGAAGACCCAGTGGAGGTCCTGCGGAGCTATCAGCAGCAGATCGACAGTCAGTCTGTGAGGCAGGCAGACAGGTAGGCAGGCGAATGAGCAGGTGGTTTGTGTGTCGGTTTGTGTGGCATTTCCCGTCCTCCTGTCCAGTGTTTCTGTCAAAAAAAGGGAAGCCGCGTTGAATGCAGTGTATTCGTATGGGGAAGAAGAGAGGAAGAGACAGGACAAAAGAGGGAGTGGGGGAAAGGAGCTTGCATTAGAGCTATGTAGGTCTCCACTGATCCATTCACTCCGATCCGAAATGATGCACGCACCTTTCCAGGGTTTCATGTTCGTCTGCTTTTTCTTTCTGAGAACCGAACCAGTGCACTTGAGCGCGCGTCTACAAAAATATTCAGATGGCCCAGCTCAGCAGGCAGAGCTTCAGCGCGACAGTTGATGCCGCGCTTTGCTTGATTGGTGGATTCGTTGCGCAGCCATTGGCCTGCTTGCATTGCTTCACGGGGGCTCAGTTGAGATCACTGCAGTCTCCTATCTCTTCGGAGCAATGGTCAGATTATGGGTTTTTTCTTCTGTTTGTCGCTGAACCAACCACCGCTCCCGTCCATGAATTCGTGCCCTCTCTGCAGGGGCTGGAGAAGGGGGAGGCCTCGTGACGAGTGCATATCAAAAGACGCAGCCGCAACAGATGCTGGACTTCTCGGGGGAGGTTCGTGCACTCATTCGTTCGTTCATTCATTCATTCATTCATTCATTCGTTCATTCATTCATTCGTTCCTTCATTCATTTATTTATTCCTTCGTTCGTTCATTCATTCATTCATTCGTTCGTTCATTCATTCATCCATTCATTCATTCATTCGTTCATTCATTCATTTATTTATTCCTTCGTTCGTTCATTCATTCATTCGTTCATTCATTCGTTCATTCATTCGTTCATTCATTCATTCATTCATTCGTTCCTTCATTCATTTATTTATTCCTTCGTTCGTTCATTCATTCATTCATTCATTCATTCGTTCGTTCATTCATTCATTCATTCGTTCCTTCATTCATTTATTTATTCCTTCGTTCGTTCATTCATTCATTCGTTCATTCATTCATTCATTCATTCATTCATTCGTTCGTTCCTTCATTCATTTGTTTATTCCTTCGTTCGTTCATTCATTCATTCATTCATTCGTTCATTCATTCGTTCGTTCATTCATTCATTCATCCATTCATTCATTCGTTCCTTCATTCATTTATTTATTCCTTCGTTCGTTCATTCATTCGTTCGTTCATTCATTCATTCATCCATTCATTCATTCATTCATTCATTCATTCGTTCCTTCATTCATTTATTTATTCCTTCGTTCGTTCATTCATTCATTCGTTCATTCATTCGTTCGTTCATTCATTCATTCATCCATTCATTCATTCATTCATTCGTTCCTTCATTTATTTATTCCTTCGTTCGTTCATTCATTCATTCGTTCATTCATTCGTTCGTTCATTCATTCATTCATCCATTCATTCATTCATTCATTCATTCATTCATTCGTTCCTTCATTCATTTATTTATTCCTTCGTTCGTTCATTCATTCATTCATTCATTCGTTCGTTCATTCATTCATTCATTCGTTCCTTCATTCATTTATTTATTCCTTCGTTCGTTCGTTCATTCATTCATTCGTTCATTTATTCATTCATTCATTCGTTCCTTCATTCATTTATTTATTCCTTCGTTCGTTCATTCATTCATTCGTTCATTCATTCGTTCATTCATTCATTCATTCATTCATTCATTCGTTCCTTCATTCATTTATTTATTCCTTCGTTCGTTCGTTCATTCATTCATTCGTTCGTTCATTCATTCATTCATTCATTCATTCGTTCATTTATTTATTCCTTCGTTCGTTCGTTCGTTCGTTCGTTCATTCATTCATCTTTTTGTCCATGTAGAAGTGTGGTTGGCCTGTCTCGCTGTCGACATTTCTGTCTCTCTCTCTCTCTCTCTCTCTCTCTCTTTCTCTCTCTCTCTCTGTGTGTGTGTGTGTGTGTGTGCGTGCGTGCGTGCGTGAACGCGTGAAAGAGAGGGGGGTGAGGGGAAAGGAACATCGTGACTGACGGATTGGCTTCATGGCTTCAACACTTTCTTACAAGAGCCTCACAGAAAAGGAGTCTATGTTTCTCTTTCCTTTGTCCTTTGTCCTATCTTCTTTTGTCCTTCTTGTTTCGGTTTCGACCAGTTGCCTCTGATGTCTTCCGTGAATTGTAGACAGGCCTTTCAGGTACCCCGCCCGCCGCCCTGTCCCGCAACACATCAGAGCACCCTCTTCTTGATTGAATTCCACTGCCTTCCTTGCAGGTGCTCTCGGCATTCAGGAAGGAAGGAAGTCGGGAAAGGAGAAGGCCTAGAGAATTCAGCTTTTTTCCAGCAGGCAGTATTTGAAGATGAAAAATTGAAACACATGGAAAAGGTGAATTGCACTTGAATCCGAAATTTTCTGTCCGTCCTTTGTTTTCTCTCTGATGCCTATCTATCTATTCACGTCTTCTTTCTGCAGGTGCCGGAGGGCGACAAACTCCTTCAGCAGACCGACAAGTGCCCCCGGTGTGGCTTGAAGAGATGCGCATGCGGTTTCATGAAGACGCAAGAGGCGTACAAGGTAGGTGGGTAGACAGAGTATGTGAGTGCATACTTTCATTGAAGAGATGCGCGTGCGGTTTCATGAAGACGCAAGAGGCGTACAAGGTAGGTGGGTAGACAGAGTATGTGAGTGCATACTTTCATTGAAGAGATGCGCATGCGGTTTCATGAAGACGCAAGAGGCGTACAAGGTAGGTGGGTAGACAGAGTATGTGAGTGCATACTTTCATTGAAGAGATGCGC
>JAHBMJ010000193.1:4693-18691 GCA_018398765.1 Chromera velia | reverse complement strand
GGGGGATGTGAAGCAGAGAGACAAGAGGAAAGAGAGAAGAAAATCTTTTCAAGTGTCATCTGTCTGACTGTCTTTCTGACTATCTGTCGCTGACATGAAGCAAAGGGAAACCAAGGGCATCGGAACGGGAGTCGTTTCTAAGTGCCCAGTTTTCTCAGTGTTGTCCCCTCTATCGTGTTGTCTTTTCCTCTTGTCTCTTGCTTCTTCGTTTGCAGGGCCCCCCTGAAAAGCAACGGAGAATTGGATGACGCGTTGGTCCATTGGCGGAGGGGCAGCCTGTACCGGAACTTAAATCTACACTTAAACGGGTCCATGAAACTACAATTTGAGGGGGGGAAACAAGGGGCGAGGGTTCGAAGGAGGGAAAGCGTTCGTAGTAATGTGCAGTTTCCACCTAGAGTTTCCACGTACATGCTTTACAAAAGTTTCCCTACAACTGATGATAAAAAAAATGAGATTGAATTTATAATCAATCTACAGGTAGCATAATAAAAGCGTAATTTGTTATATTAAAAAAAAAATACATCAGTGGGTTAACTTAAAGCTGAAATGAGTAATCAATGCTAATCATTTAATATCAACATCCAATAGTAACTATCGGTTTTCGATAATGCCAGTAATTGTTTAAGACCATGCACACTAAAAAAAAAAAGTTCTGTCTAGACGTTCTGTTGTAGAATTAATTGTTGTTTTATAGTGTTGCAATCATACATGATCGATACATGATTGGCTATTTAGCAATATATCCAACATGTAGGCTGCTAGTAACTAGAGTTATTAGATATCATAGGTAATCACAGGCAACAAATGTCAGTGTTGACATTTACTAATAAGCTTAGAATCTATAGTCAAATTATTAACTCAAATAGCTTGGAATGACACTAAGTGTGAATGAGTGACAATGACATTTATGTTTTAGTACAGTGTCTAGTACAGTGTTAACATTTACTTTTTTTTTATTTAATTGTTGTCACTTCTAGTGTCACTTTTAACCTAAAATTTGGTAATCAATATTCATCAATGATTCCATTGGATAAGTAAACTTTTCTCACCTAGATTCTAACAAATTCCAACGTAGTCACTAGTATACTGATCTATAGATACTGATTGAACTTGAAATGTTTATCTATTTAAATTGATCAATTCTTGGCGAAATTCAATGCATCAAATTCTGTTTTTTCTGTGTCTTGTGCACACTCATGCACGGTAGCGACAGACAAACATCATGATACACTGATTCACTCAGGCTCGGACGCCTGCCGAGATGTCTTGTGGTTATACTGAAAGAAAGCATGAACTTAGTATGAAGAATAGAACAGAACACCGAAAGGAAGGGGAGCGCGTTTTCTTAGTTGACGCCTGGCCCCCTGATTCACGCATCAAATGGCAATGACGCATTCACAGAGTCGAACAGACCTGCGGTGACTTCTTTAATCGTTCGGACTTGGTGCTAGCCTCTGTTCCGATCGTGCTCACAAACCTGCAATTGCGAGCACCTTTTCTCTCTCTTCTCCTCGTGAAAGAAAAGGAAACACGGTCTCGAGAAGGATGCAAGGTGAACGGAAAAAAATGACCCATTTTGAAGAGAACCACTTTGAAGCGAAGCGAATGAAAACATGTATAGTCCTTTCTCTGTCTTAAATAGTAAGGTACAAGAGAAGGGGGGGGGGGGGGCGACAGCCACAAAAAAGCTCGGACAGAAGACACCCCATCACAATCATAGAAGAACGAAGAAATTGGACCTGCTACTTTACGAAACCAACAACACTCATACTAGCTCTCTCTCTCTCTCTCTCTCCGGAATCACGCCGAGCCGCCCTTCAAAATATTGAAATGATAAGAAACTCTATTTCCGACCCTGTGCAATTCACATGTCAACAGGTGGCATCATCATCCGCTTTCTCTCTTCCCGTTTGTCCATTCATTTTCTTTCCTTTTACTTTCTTTCTTCTTTTCTTTCGGTCGTCTCCTTGTCTGTGTTCACCTTGGTCCATCTTTTTGCTGGTTGCCTCTTTTTCGCTGGTTCGCCATCAAACGTCACCACTTTCATGCCTTTCCTTCTTCTCTTTCGTTTTTTCTCTGTTCTATTGCGGCTCCGCAGATTCTCTTCAACAAGCATGCAGGGAGGGGACGAAATCCCTACCGAGACCCCGCACTGCAGCGAAGTTAAGACGGAGTCGCCGATGATTCGGCTGGAGCACCTCACACACCCCAACTCAACGACACGCATGAAGGAAGCATCTCTACCTTGCAAGCATTACTCTGCTCCTCTGCTTTACTTCCAGCAAGCTGACAGTCCTCCGCTTTTTCTCCGGCCCACCTTCTTGGTTGAGAGCGAGGCGCATAGATAGAAAGGTAGAGAGAATGACAGAACAAGGGGCATAGAACGGTAGAGAGAATGACTGACCGAACAACGGGAACCCAGAGCATGCACTCACGAGAGAGATACGGACATCATTCTTGACTAACGTCTCATCATTGTCAAAGGCAGAAGGTCAAAGGCAGAAGGGGAGGGTGAGCTGCTCGAATGTAGGTGAGGGCCACCCGAGTCTGAGTGGCTTCAAACGACAGAACAATTCGAGCTGTTTTTTGGCAAGCAGTAGCGGTGCAGGCAGACGCACAGGAGTCCTGCTTCCCTGATACACGACAGAGAGGCGGGCGGCAAGGTCCTGCAACCAGTCTGGGCTAATGGAGGCTTGCGACGACTTGTCGGGATTCCACCAGAGGACGTCATACCTTGTGGGGGGGCTGGCGGTGCCTGAGGAAGGACATGGGTGGGAAATGAAAAAATCGTAAGACCCCCAATCCCACTTCCCTTCATTCCTTTCATCCCACTTTTCTCCGTGCCGTTGGCGGTAACGACTGCGAATGGTCTCTAACGCGGACCAGCCGTCAAAACCGCTCCTTCTGAAGCCGTGCCCACTGAAAACTGTCAAAGCCTCCCAGTTCCCCTCCTTTCCAGGCACGACTTCCCCCCCCCTCTGCGATTCCGTCTTTCACTACTGCAAAACGCTCCTTCACGCCTCTTGTCACCACTGCAAGCGCGACCTGCACCTTCGAGATGGCAGTGGATGAGTGTACTTCTTCTATCGCGTCACTGACATCCACAACTTCTCGAAACAACATAAGCTGCTTCTCGCTCTCTGACACATTCAACCCGCCCCGAAAGACGACTATGCGTTTGGGGAGTTTCCCTCCCGTCAGACTGCCTTTTCCCTTGAATGAAAGTATCCGAACGAGAAACTCCCTGAAGCTTGATTTAATTCCCCCGATGTCTCCCTTCACTACATGGGAATCGAAAACGTATTGGGTGAACGCGGGGGAGCGTGTGGCTGTAAAAGAAACAGCGGGCCCCCCACCGTCTACCCTGAAGTCCACGCCGACAACCAACGTCATGAAGTCCTCGGCTCTCTGGTTTATCTCAGCTTCGGCATACAAAACGCCGCCCTGCACAGTGAGATCAAGGAGAAGGACAGAAAGAATACAGAAGACTGCGCAAATGAGAGCAAACCGTCAATATCAAAATCAAGAGCGGCAAGAAAACCTCAGTCGACAATAAACATGGGGGAGAGATGTTGCACAGGATGGAACATGAGAGACAGAAGACTGGTAGCAGAAAGGAAACCATGGAAGCAGCGAAGCAGAAACGATAGCCGGGATGGAAAGATACTTCCTGAAAAAACTCAAGAAGGAGTGAAATAAATCTCTTTCGATTGCACCTAACCGACTGGCAACACAAAGACACATCATTAGTGTCCAGAGAATAAATAAAGACAAATGAGTTGGAAGGACGTGACAAACACAGAGCGAAGGAAGGAAGAAAGTTGACAGGCACCGGCAAAGAAAGACACGTTTTGAGTAGAGGGGGGGAAATGAGGCATCATGAGTCAGAGCAGGTACGTCTCCGAGATCAAACACTACGGAGCAAAGGCACAAGAACGTATCGAAAATGAAGTGACGTGAAATAAAGAAGGCAATATGGAAAGAAAGTACGGAGGTCAGGCACACCTGTTTGGCAATTAGGTCGTTCACGAGAACAGGGAGAAGCTTCCTGAATTTTCCATCGTCTGAGAGTTTCGACGCCCTCACGCACTGCACAGGGCAGTTGATCCGAGGCGAGTCCTGGACGGTCTGCTTTACGTAAAAGTAAACCGTATCTCTGCTGGGGTGGTCGGAAGAACAATTTGGTGGAGGAGTGCAGGGGAGAACAACGAGGATGATCTGAGGGCGGTGCGGGAGCAGGAGAATGTCTTCACAGAGACGCTTAGACATGTCATCAGCATGTCCTAAATCCAGGGCGATCCGATGGGGCTCTTGAAAAGCTGTGCCCCTTCTTCTGCACTCCTCCCTGAGACCTCCAAGAAGCCTTTCTGCAAGACGCCCATGGTGGGGGTACGTGACCAGCACCCATTGCTGAAAGAGGGATTTCTGTCCCCCCAGGGGAGCGCCTTTGCTGCCCGCTGCAGCGAGAAGACACCATAGTGGACACAAAAAGTGAGCAACCAACAAAGGCACTCGATATAGACAGAATTAGACAGACATGATTTCTGAAAGAGCAACCTACAAAGCATACAGATTGGCTTTCTCTCTCATGGATGCTTCTGACGGATGGAACAGTCTCTAGCAAAACTCTTGGAGAGAGCTCTTGGACGATTGTGGGGATTCAAGCAAAAGAAAAATGAGGCTTGGCACTGACCTTTACACGCTTCTCCCCCCTGCAGAGACACCCGCACCTTTCTCTGTGTGCAGAGGCTCTCTTCTCGATCAATCATCACACCCCATCGTTGAAGCATCTGCGCACACACAGGAAGACATACAGAGAGCGAAACGGTGGAGAGGAAGAGAAGCAGACTCAGAGAAATGGATGGTGGCCAGATAACATTCCGGGGACGTGCAAACCTCCTAGGTCATGCAGACCTGATGACCAAAGGCCCGTCAGCCCTCAACGCAACGGTCGTCACTTCATTTTTCATTTCAATCCAATTCTCTACCGGAAAGTTATCGCTATCTTCAGATACACCAAGTGACACTTCTGTCCTGGATAAAAAAAAATCTTCTCTCTCGGATTCCCCCCCGAACCGACCCTTGAACCGACCTCTGCACCTGTCGAGGAGCACAATATCTGGTCGAGCGTCTCTGCCTTCTGCTGCCATTTTCTGAGAGGTCGCATCCGACACGCACGAACGATGTCGGGCATGTGGTCAGGTTTGTACATGCGAACAGTGAGCATCTCGGGGGGGAAAAGCATCTCACGACGTCTCCGTTCGACTGTTGCAAGAGGAAGCGACGGTTCTTGCAAGACAATGCGATACATTTGTTCAATCCACTCTCGCAATATCATGGGTCCGTCCCGAAGATTCAGCGTCGTGTTGCTATCTAGGTCGACGTTGATACCCGTCACTGTGTACTTCTCGACGCGGCCTGAGTGTGTCGAGAGTACGGACTGTTTGCGCACATGCTCTTCAACGAAAAATTTCTTCTTGTCATTGCACCAGGACTCTGAGTCATCATCGAGAGATGCAAGAAGGTCAGATATCTGTACCTTCTCTATGGCCTTGAAGCCTGTCTCCACACACACGGAGAAGCCTGTCGGGGACTCTTTCCCACCAGCCCGAACAGCCAGTGAGACGGAGGGAGGAAGCGTGACGCAGGTTCTTGGGGGGCCCTGAAATGCACTCGAGTGCAAAGCTCTGTCGAGACGGAGAAACGGGTGCTCTTCGGGGTTCGGCTCAAACCGTCTGCCTTCAATTGGTTGAGGGGAATCGTTCGCTTTCCCCTCACCTATCTCCTCGCGATCTTGCAATTCTTCTCCCTGCCCGCTTTCCTCCCCCTCTCTGAGGCTCGCCTCGAGGGCGACGTTGACTGCATCCTTTTTCCGGAATCGGGAAAGGTGACGTCACTTCTGCGTGACTCAGGGACTGAAGCAAGAGCCCCAGGGGAGACAGAGGAAGGGGGCGACGGGATACCAGGGTCTGAAATTTCTTCGGGTTGTTGCTGTTTGGTAGAGGACGATGAGGAGGCAGACGGGTTTTCAGACACAGGATATCTTTCTGCTGCTGGCTGTCCCCTCTCTTCGGTCCTGGGTGGCTTTCTATCTAAAACCGCAAACCTGCCCCCCTTCGTGCCCCCTTCAAATTCGAGGAGGCCAGCCTCTGCACACAGACAGGGCAGTAAAGGGGCAATGAAAAGGAATCGGAAGTGCGCATATACGTAGTTTGTTATTGGAGTCCTTTTTTGCACATGCGTATCGGGCCGTGCTTGCAGGACCAGGTGGTGCTCCAGGACTTTCACGTGAGAGAAAGACGGAGGGAGCAACCGGATCTGACCGGCCGGACCTCAAGCAGCGGTGCAGAGAATTAAAAGGAAAGGAGAGTCAAGGGTCAAGGATGGAAAGCTGATGTTTAGAGATCCATCGAGTGTAGGCACGCACACACGGACACATGCATTCCCACAAAAAAGGGACAGAGAAACACATACACATACACACACAATCACACACGCAGAGACACGCATCAAACCAATAGAGAGAAGGCGGACAGACAACAGAAAGAGGCAAAGGACGGAAGGAGAGAGACAGATCCTACAGACAGGCAGGCCGAGACATGAGCGAACAAGTACGGGCAAACGTATTGACACGAGGATGCACACTCACCTCTCGCTGCTTGGTTCACCACTGTCTGCAAGAGGTTCCGAACATCATCTCCGTCTCCGGGCGCCCCCGCCGTGACCTCCTTGACTCTTTTGATTTTGAGGGAGAAGTCTCCGTCCGACGCTGGAATATTCTGCTTGATTGCGCACACATGAATGAGGCAAAAGCTCTTACATGTCCTCGTGTTTGGAATGTGGGACCAACACTGAAACGATTTTCTTGATAGGGGTCCGCAGGCAGCCTTATGCAATTTCTGGCCTGACTTAATTTCGTGCGTGACTTCTGAAGAGAAGCGCTCGAAAGCACTGCGAGCGTCTATATTGAGCAAAACGGGATTCGTGTCGAAACACAAAAAGGAGACCTTTCTAAGGACGAAACGAATTCTGATTTCAGTGAAGGCAGCTGGCGTCGAATGCAACGGTGTGCTCACACAGCAGATGCAAGAACGAACAAAAGCACTTCGAAGCGACGAAAGGTCAACCGGAGCCCTATGAAGGTTTCATCGAGCAGAGAAGGCATTTTCGACACCAAGCGAGCGGAGAGCATGCAGAAAGGTTGAGAGATCATGGACCCAAAAGTGAAGGGCGCTGTTTGAAACCGATTTTTTTTTTGTGTCCGATCGAAGACTGGAGACACAGTTCGGTTGAGAAGTCACAAAAAAGCCCAAAAGCAGAAAACTGACCAGCGTCACTTCGCGGAATTCCTCAGCCGGATTCAGCAAGTAGAGATTGAAGTTTGTACTCAGGAGGTGCCGTTCTGCAGACAGTGGTACAGACAATGAATAGTGCGCATCCATGTTTGTCCGCAGGGATGGGCACCGAGACTGCTCAAAAAAGAATAAGGTGCATTCACAGAAAGCGGACGGAAATCTGGTACGATCATCGAGCGGAGGGCAAGGCACGCAGAGAGACGGACCGGTGGGTAGGAGTGCGACGCTTTTTCGACGTTGCACAGGACAAATCTCCGCGCCTCCGTCTCCAGAGTGAGGCGATGGATGTTTGTTGATGCAGCCATGGATGACCTGTGGAGATGAGAGGATCGAGAGTGGGAAGAGCGAAGGGAGGAGACAGGAAACTCTCTTACCAGATCTTTGTCAATTGGAAACTTTGGAACATCGCCAGCACGGAATGACTCACACTCATGCCCACGACTTATCCCCCAAGATCAGGTCATGGTTTATATATCTGCTTCCGGAGTGCTTGGATGGAAAAGCTGGGTAGCGCTTGTTTTGCTTTGTTGTCAAATTGTTGACACTATATACGCGCGTAAAAACTCGTCACCTTAATTTGCCTCGATCGTATAAAAACTCGTCACCTTTGCAAACATCCGTTTCTCGGGACCAGCGTTTTCCAAAAAACTCGTCACCTTTGCAAAAATCTGTCTTTAGGGCCATGTTTGCATATATATATATATATATATATATGCTTCTTGAAGTAATTAATGCGACCCTCTGCCCACTATATATATGTCCAACTTGCTGTGATGTGACTTTGTCTTTGTTTCTGTCTTTTTTGTCGGTTGTGTTCATGAGGAGAAGGAGGGAAGAAAAGCCTAGAGAAAGGTAATATATGGTCTGCATGTCTCATTACTTGACCTAGCCATTGACAGACCTTACACTCAAACTATAGTATGACACAATTAAAATTGTGATACAATACCCTATACACTAGTACCAATGACATAAATAATTGTGTTACAATAGGTATAATAAAATAGTTTGAGTAAGTTAGGTATGATGAAATTGTTAGATACACTTTAAAGTGATCCTAGACTTTCAAAGTGACTAGCAGCCACTAGCTTGAAATCTTCAAAGTCGTTGAAGATCAGACTCACCCCATTCACTCATTCATTCACTCACTCACTCACTCACTCACTCACTTCTTTCACTCACCTCATCCACTTACCTCTCATTGTGACATACTATAGTTCCAGTGTACATTGACCTAATGTGATAATATGATTCTGTGAATGAATACATTACTATAGATACATCTACGCCCCGCACTACATTAAAAAAAAAAGAAAAGATCAGAAAAACTTTTTTTTTTAATGAATTTTTTTTATTTATTTATCATAACACTTAGTAGGCAAACAACTGTTGCTCAAGTGTTACAAAAGTGTTGCACGGGGTGTTGCATTGAAAACTATATACTTTTTAGTTGATAAATAAATTTAAAAAAAAATCAGAAACTTTCTTTTTTTTTTTTATTTATGGAATGCAGGGCCTAGAGATGCATTAGAATTAATTAGAATACATGAGAAGGTATGTTGTAATACGTCATTGTTTAACCGTTGTTGGGCTAGTTATTAGGTTTGGCAAGCCTCTCATTATTAATTTATTCAAGGTCCACTTCAGAGTCAAAGGTTCAGACCTAGGTTCCTAGCTAGGTTGAAACAAAGTATAGTAATTTCTCTATATATTTCAGAATTGAAATATTCTAGGAAATATTTGAATTATGTTTCGTATTAGGCTTCCTTTGTGTGATCATGAACGCTTTTCAACTCAAAAACAAAAAAAGGCAGCTTTAAAGGCTTCGCATAACATTGTATATATATATATATATATATATATATATGTATGTATATAATAATAATATCACGTCCTCTATCTGGTCTATCTTTCGATTCCGACGATTCATGACTTTTTGTTGATAACCTAATGTTCTATAGGTCTACTGTATCAAAATTTATCACAGGTCGTCCAGCAGGTCGTCGAGATTGGAGGTAAATTAAAAGATTTTTTCACGTATGCAGGCTGCGAAGAATGCGTTCTGTCGAGAGTAACGCGAGTGAATTCATGTTTCTTCCCCCAGGTCCCACCTCAAAGGGGCAGCTGAACTGAGCCCCCCCAATTCCATACAGTGAGTAGAGGCACGACTGCACAACGAGACCGCATGCCACCGCAAGAACTACACCAGCGGCATCCCCGATACCCACGCTGGCAAGTGCAAATTCCTTTTCCCTTCTTTCTCTCCAATGCTTGGCACTCACCAGCAAATAGATACCGATGTAGATCAGGCCCCCGAGAACCCCTGTGAGGAAGGCGGGCACAAGGAGGACCCACCCCAGTGCACCATCGGAAGTCATCACAGGGGGCGTTCCTGCAATGGCCACGTAGCCAATCAGCAGTCCGACCTGCAAACAGAACGAAATTGATCAAAATGAAAAGATGCTACGATAATTAGAATTGCAGGCGTCAGAGACCCCAATTGGCCTCAATCAAATCAAATCAAAGCATACGAAAAAGAGCGCCTCCTTCCTTCTATCCCTCTCACGAGGCAGAGAGACAGAGGGGAATCATCCAGACATCCTTCGAAAAGAACTCTGAATAGTTCGAAAAACGCCTTCGAACCAAAAAAAAAACGCCCTCCCTCCCTCCTACCTGGCAGAGGGGAATCATCCAGACACGGAAAGGAGTCCAATGAAGAGAGTTCCCGAACGTCCGAGCGATCACCACTCCTACTTGGAAGCACAGGAGAGCCCAGAGGTAGAATTCCTTCCTCGCTCTCTCCTCAGTCACGGGAAATCCCATTGCAGCCCAGGGCCCGTCCATCGAGGCATACTTGGCAAAGAATGTGAGGAAATACGGAAAAATCCACGGCCAGAGACTGAAAAAGAGAGCCACCTTTCGACTGAACGAAAGCGGCCCCTCTCCATCTTCAGTACTCTTGCACCTTTCATTCGGCTTCAACCCCCCCCCCTCCACTTCCGTCTTTTCAACGCTTCGTGCAGTTGTCGCAGCTGTTGTTGCAATCCCTGCACGTTGACTCTGCAGACCCCCTCCTGAGACCGTCTCTGCCTCTTCCGTTGTCATTTCTTCTTTGGGAAGAGTGTACGACTGGTCCGTTCCTTTCTCCTTCACCTCTAAGACTTCTGCCCCCCCCGGTTGCCTCTTAGCTTCATCATTCAAAGCCTTGCGACGCCGCGAAGGATCAAGAATGCAAAAGAAAACGAGGGCGAAACCGACTGGAATAATCAGTGCAAACAGAAGCACCACGCGGTGATCAAACCCGGCCTCTGTGCAGGCGATCATGGCCGCAAAGCCAATCAACCCCGAGAACCCTGTACCGCTTGCCCAGGCAGGGATGACGGACTCTCCGTCAAAGTGCGCTGAGTATGCGAGCATGGTAGGTTCTCCTACACCTTGATGGATGGAGGCACAAACGACACCGACAAGGGAGGTGAAACTCTCCGCCAGGCTCCGGTCCTTTATGAAAAGAGAGAAGAAAAACGTGAGGAAACTAGGGCGGAAAGCTGTGATGAGGCAGCTGAGAGTCATGAGGACAGATGAAAGGATGACTCTAGCGGAGTACGGGCAGAGATGATCGATGTAGGGGAGCAACACGCGAACGAGAGAGAGAGGGAAGAGACTTGCAAAGTAGACAAGACCCACGGATCCCTCCAGTATATCTTTCGCAATACCCAGCATTAGGCAGAAGGTGATGCTGTTTAAAAGGCCCATAAGCCAAAATGCATTGGCATCGTGTCTCTTTTCTGCTGCTGTTACAATCCCTGGGCCTCGCCCTCCTGGAACCGCATCCTTCATCTTCACGACGGTCTGGGTGTTGCCGTCTCCTCACGTATCCGCGAACTGTGCCTCAACAACAGGTCATCAGAGAAGAACATCACTTCTGCACTCACAGACGTTCATCAACTTCTGCACACACACTGACTCTGCCATACATATACGACCTGCGCCAAGTCCACGTAAATACGCTTATGCAGTGTCATTCATTCTCGTACGACTGTTGATCGAACGACTGTGGCGGTCTGCTGTGGCCATGCATGCTGTGGCCTGATTGTGGCCTGATATTGGCCTGCATGATCGACTGCATGCATGCGCGCCATATATGCGCGCCGCCGCGTCTCGATCCATGCAAAGTTCCGCATGCATGCAGCGCCGCCGCGCGCACAGTGCATGCCTAGGCCTGGGTCCATGCACGCATCGCATATGCGTCTGCACGTCAGAAAATTGCAGACAGATGGTGGAAAACGTTGTCAGTAGCAGTTCAGAAAGCAGCAGCGTCAACAATCTTGCCATCTGTTCAGGCAAGCCGCGGCGCACGCGGCACACAGGTCACCGAGATGCTGCTTGGGAGGGAGTTTTCCGCCTATGTAGGCCTTGCAGAGAAGATAAGAGAAGAACGAGTGAAGGAAGGGGCAGAGCCAGCAGGGCGCTGGCAGGGGAAATGAAGGAAAGAAAAAGACTATTTTTATGGGTGAGGCGTGTAAAAGACAAAAAAGAGAAGAAGAGCCTTATGAAATCAGATTGAAGAAACATAAATAAGAAGTCGAAAACCGTCAAGCGTGTGAGAGAGAGGGAATTGATGTGAAGAAAAAAGTTTAACAAAGGAATGTTGAGGAGAAACGTGATGATTGAGGGTTTTATCATTATTTAGGAGAAACAAATTTTTTATTTGGACACGGACATCACTGAAGAAGAAGCCGGAAAGGGGAAAGAAGACCACTACGCCCATCTACAGATAGATATAAAGTTAACCATGCGAACACACGGAGAATGAAAGGTATTAATTTTTGTTTACCATGAAAGGCATAAACTAGGATCGATGGCTTAGTCCAGGGGGGGGGCAAGGCCATCATTGCGCTGGCAGCAGAATGACCGCGTAACAGATGGACAAGATCTATGCCTAGGCAAGATGCATACTGGCCCGACACAGGACCAGAGAGACACTAAAGAAGAAATGCATCGCTCTGCGCGCCGCCACATGCATGCATGCATGCACGCATGCATGTAACACACATTCCACATTAATCCAAATTAAAAATGTATAAGTGCATGCATGCATGCATGCATGCATGATCGACTTAATTCTTTTTGTTTCGATCCTTGTCTGACCTATAATTCCCCTGATATACTGCCTTTATCCGGAACCCATTGGAGCTATACATAAGGTACGTCGGCTGAGACATTCACAGTGCCCCCAGTTGGATGCCAGAAGGCCCCGTAAAGCAGATCCAAAGTCAGCCACCCTGCCGGAATTCGGTGAGACACGTGCATGCATTAGCCGACTGCATCCGCACGGATTTGCTTTCCTCATCTTCTCCAGCGGTCTACCAGTAACAATTGCGGTCTATCCACAGGGAGGACGGCATTTAGAGAGCAGATTGCCATGAGTACACCCAGCGACAAGTACGATGTTGTCATTGGACTTCCATCGTACAACGAGGTGGACTCCATTGCGAAAGTCACCAAAGCGGCAGACGAGGGCTGTTCCCGCTTTTTTGCGGGGAAGCGTTGTCTTCTCATCAACGCTGACTGCCTCTCTGACGATGAGACAAGAGCAATCTTCCAGCAGACTCCCACAAAAGCAGACAAGAAGGTCCTGACCACCGCCATCCCTGCAGAGGGCAAAGGAGCCGCGCTCCGTCTAATCTTCCACGAAGTCTTGTCCTCGGATGCACAGTGGTGCATCACCTTGGACACTGACTTGGAAACCCTTTGCGCCGGCTGGCTGGGGACCTTTGCTCACGCTCTGATGGAAGGAGCAGACTTTGTTGCTCCCAGATACAGACGCCACCGTCTTGACGGCACAATCACCAATCTCGTCTGCTTCCCTGTTGTGTGCGCAGCGTATGGAGTACACCTCCGTCAGCCTATTGGAGGTGATTTTGGGTTCTCCGCCGCTGCTGTGCATGCCTTTTTCGACAATGCGGATGCATGGCCTAAGGCCGCGTCCAAGTACGGTATTGACATTTTGATGTCCTCTTCCTGCCTGGCTGCTGGGTTGAAAATCGCGGAGGCCGAACTACCTCCTAAGGTCCACAAACCGTCCCTCCCGAAACTGAAACCCATGTCCGAACAAGTCATTTCAACACTTCTCGCACAGCTGGTGCGTGCTGCCTTCACGGAGCGCTTGTCTTTGCCCTCGAAAGAAAAAGAAGAAGCCAACCTGTCTGACCTTCGTCCCTCTGTTCCTCTGACTCTTTGGCAGGGGGCCGAGTCTCTAAGTGATGTTCCGGAGATTTCTGTCGACCCTTCGTGTCTCTCCGAAGCCGCCAGAGAACTGTGGGAGACTCGGAAGGAAGTTTTCTTCCGGGTCCTTCCACCGCACCTATATTCTGCTCTGGAGCTTTCTGTGGCTGTTGAAGGAGGCGTGTGGACAGACAAGAGGGGATGGGCAGAGATTCTCGGTTGGGCTGTAGGGGAAGCCGTGTTTCTGGGCAATGAAAAGCGTGAGGGGAGAGACAGAGATCCAAAGAGCTCAGATGAGGAGAAGATGAAAGACGTCACTGCGGTTGTACAGGTCAGTGAGTGGACATTTCCTTTAATTGTTGTGCGGTCCGTCAATGAGCTGCATGGTGTTGGCCGAGAATCCCCCCCCCCCCCC
>JAHBMJ010000192.1:35000-54122 GCA_018398765.1 Chromera velia | reverse complement strand
ATATTGAAGCAATCAGCGGGTGGAATCCCTCCCTCCCTTCCTATCTTCCCCATCAGTCCCTGCATGCATCTCTCTGCTTTGATTGACCGTGCTTTCATCATGGTTTCTGGGTTGCAGTCGGCGGATAGGACTAGTCCCAGGTAGGGTTGCTCTCTTGCTTCTTTCATCACTATCTCCCCCAGTCTAACTTCTTCTTTCTCTCTTGATGCGATGCGGCCAAACCGGACCAATCTCAACTTATCAGAAAATAGAAGACGGACAGGTTCTGCAAAGGCTACAAGGTTCTAGATAAGGTTCGAAAAAAGAAGGTTCAACTGTCTATCTGAGGATTCGAGGAGTGTTGTGTCATCTGCAAACAGAGGGGCAAGGAAATTGACCCACCTCCCGTTTTCTCCTGCCGGCACCTTTGGCCTCTGTCTGTCGGTCTGTCGTCTCTGTCCTCTCCTCTTTCTTACTTCCTCTGGCAAGTCATGTGTGTACACAGAGTAAAGGGAAGGGCTGTTCAGGCCTCCTTGCTTAAGTCCTTTGTCTTCTGGGTACCACATGCTCGTTCCCTTTACCCATGCCCTCACTTTTTCCAGAGAGGCCTCAACCCATCTGATCAGACCTTAATTCCTCCACCCCTGCCTTTCTCAATTTCTCTTTTAACTTTTCCATGCAACCTCACTTCGTCGAAAGCCGGTGTGAAGTCAACAAAAGCAACACTGAGCACTTCCATTCGAACAATAACGAACAGCAAAAGAAAAATTGCATCGCATGTGCCTGCCTTTTTCTTGTATGCGAACTGCTATGGCGTCTGTCTGGCTTCCTTTTCCACCTTCGTTCTTATGATCATATCCCCCCATTTTGCATCTGCTACCACCAGGTGCACTCCCCTCCATCCCCCAAGCAGTGCAAGTGACTTTCCCGGTTTTAGAAGAGCTGTTACCGGCAAGTCGTTCCATCCTTTCGGCCACCAGCCGAAACGATATGCAACATTAATTAACAAAACATACAAAGATACCAGCTTAGTCGATTTTTTCATCGTTCTCAGCATTCTTGGGGGCATTCCGTCCTTCCTAGCGGCCTTTTTGGGGTTGCCTGCTCTTTTCATTGCCTTTTTTACCTCCTTCTCCTCTGCTATGTGCCATCCTTTCTCCTTAATCGCTCTACTCACTGTTATTTTTCCTTCTTGTTCCCTCTTTCTCTCTTCTTTCTCTTCTTTTGGCAGTTCAGTGATTTAATTGGTGCCCTAGGTAGAACACTGTCGCCGTTCTATACAAAAAAAAGTAGTTGTAGCACTTGTATGAAATAGTGGCGGCGCGGACGCACTTTTCATAGATAGCACGTAGTGCGCGCGACCCGGCCTCAAGGCTCAGTCATGGGACCGCCCTATGCTTAGCTGCCACTAAAATTGGAAAAACTATATGTTGTCATGTAGTAGTGTGGTTTGATGATGTCACAGCCAGATTGTTGTGTGAGTCTTCAATGCACAAAGTGAACAGACCAAGACTGAACTGGCATATTTCTCTGTCTTAAGTTTATGAGCCTCGTTATTCGTTTGTAGTAATACCTATAATAAGGGTAGCAGAAGCGTGGTTGAGACCAATGGCCACGTACAGAGTTTATATCAAAATCAACGTATTGTTCAGTCGGAACAACAGTCATGTCTGACCCACTCCAAAGGTTGGACATACTCGAGCAGTACACAGCCTGTCAGCGTTTGTGAAGCAGAGGAGTGCCCCTTCTTCTACAGCACAGGATGGTCCAATGGAGGATTGCTCTCATCCTTCGGAGGGCCTTGTGCCAGGTGGTGAAGTTGGAGTCCCTCTTCCTCGAGCCGTCACCGTGAACAAGCCCAACGTCTTCGATGGCAAACGCAAACACCTCACCTCGTGGATTTGCAAGGTGAAGAGGTACTTCAGGTTGACTGGAACGCCTGTGGAGAGGCAGTCAACGACATCGAGCAGAACTACATTGAGGATTTGGAAGAGAAGCAGGGGATTGTTGTCAACACGCTCAACGATTTGTTTGCGGCACTGAGGAAAAAGTTTGTAAACCCGAAGGAGCAGGAAATTTTGAGGAAGGAACTGTATGCAGTGAAGTTTTCTCCTTCGAAAGACATTGAGACTTACTCCGATGATTTCCTGCACGCTGCGGCACAGCTGACGGAGACGACGACTGCGGAGTTATTGTTTCACTACAAGAAGTCTTTGCCCGCAAAGATCCAGCAGGAGGTTAGTAAAGCGAAGCCAAAGACGCTGCAAGAAGCGATAGAAACTGCCTGTCTGGCTAAAGGAATGGAAGAAGATGGAGTGATTCATAAGGGAGAGTCCCACCCCTGGCCAACCCACACAAAGAGAAAGGCAAGGATGAAGGGAATGGAGGAGATGTTGAGATGACCGATGTTTGTCATCTATACAACATCTCTCCAGCAGAGAAGAGACGTCTTTTGGATGAAAAGAGATGTTTTGTTTGCAGGAAGACTGAACACAGAGCCGACCGCTGTTTCAGGAATCCTGTAAACAGAGGGAGGAGGGGCTCTCCTGGTTCATTCCCTCCCTGTGAGTCGTTTTTGGCCAATTAGAGTCCATCACAGAGCCCACCCATACAAGGAGCATACCCATATACAGGTCAGCAGCGGGGATTTGGGGGGAATCAGGGTATGATGTGGTGGCCACAGGGTCATACAGGTGGTGGTCGACCACAGATGCAGTCACAGGGTTCTCGTTCTGCTCCACCATCAGGAAGCAGAGGAGGCAGACAGCGTGCTTCCTTCATTTACTCTGATGACGGCAGCTACAAGAATGCTTTTGTGTATAATATGCCCTTTCCCCCAAATCATCCCTCACTGCAGGTGGTTGAAGGAGAGGATCTCGATGCGCCATATGCAGTCACTACTGTCAGGGCCGTCGATGAAGTTCAAGCGCCTCAGCCGAGAATGATTCGGTTTCAGGGGATCTTGGAGGGGACGTTGGTAAGAGTTTTACTGGACAGCGGAGCACATGAATTCTTCATCTCTTCAGACTTCTACCATACCCGACGCTTCCCGGTTAGGCCCCTAAAGCATCCGAGATGGTGCAAAGGAGCAGTGAAGGTGGATGGAAAGGAAGCGTTCTGTCAGGTGACAGAGTGCACAGCTCCACTCAAGCTGAGCATTCAGGGTTACAAGGAGGAGATGAAGTTCACCCTCGCTAAGCTTGACAACGAATATGATATCTTCCTTGGCATGAAGTGGTTGGAGGCCCACCACCCTCACATTAACTGGAAAGAGAAGTGTGTGACTTTCCCCTACAGAGGTCAGTTGCTTACACTTTGGGGGACTGGGGGGGAAGATCCATATGGTGGGTTTGTGCCTCCTCTTATTTCTGCCAAGGGAGCTGAACAAGCAATTCGAGAAGGTGCCATGGTGCACATCTTCAGGCTTGCGCCTCGTCTCCTTCCCTCCGATCCGTGTATTTTCTCTGAAGAGCAGTGTCTTTTCCCTGAGGAGCAACAGGAGACAGATTTTGATGAGTTAGAAGAGCGTTTGATTGGAAGGGCGTTTGAGAATCATCATTCCCTCTTTATGGCATGCAGGGACTCGAATGAAGCTTTTCTTCAGGCCCCTGTCAAATCAGTTCCAGAGGGTATGAATTCTCAGACCGCAGCTGAAGAGAACAACTACAGGGCGTATGAAAAGGTGATGAAGGATCCATCTCTACACCCTGTAGCAAGGCGGGTACTTTCGCAATTCAGGGATTTTTTCTCGAATGAAATTCTGGAGCTGCCTTCCAAAAGGTCCGTTGAATTCACAATAGATCTTGAGCCGGGGCATGCTCCACCCGCCCGCCTACCCTATCGTCTAAGTTATGGAGAGTTAGATGAAATGAGGAGACAGCTGGATGACTATCTCAAGAAAGGATTCATTCGACCCTCCGTTTCTCCATATGCTGCTCCTGCTTTCTTTGTTGCCAAAAGAGACGGGACTCTGCGAATATGTATTGACTACAGAGCCCTGAACTCTCTGACATTATCAATCAAAGATAAACATGCATTGCCCTTTGCAGAGGAGCTGCTTGATCGAATTCACAGAGCACGCATCTTCTCTCGATTCGACCTTCGACAATTCTTTCATCAGATTTGAGTGTGAGAGGCGGACATTCCGAAGACTGCTTTCACCATTCGGTATGGAAACTTCGAGTGGCTTGTGATGAGCTTCGGGATATGCAACGCTCCGTCAACAAGCCAACGGGCAGTGCAGGTTATTCTTCGTCCGTTGCTTGACAGGTGCGCTTTTGCTTGGATCGACAATATTTTGGTCTACTCACGCAATGAGAAGGAACACGAGAGAGACCTAACTGACGTTCTCTCTCAGTTGAGGAAGCACAAGTACTACACAAAGATTGTGAAGTATGAATTTTTTATGCCGCAAACGGTATACATTGGGTATGAGATCTCGCAGAACGGAGTGAGGCCAGAGAAGGAGAAAACAGACAAAGTACAAAAGTGGCCTGTACCTTAAGACAAACATGAGTTGAGATTTTTTCTCGGGTTCTACAATTAGTTCCGATGCTTTATTTTTGGATACAGTGCGATTTCAGCTCTTTTCACCACTCTGCTAAAAAAAGACATTCAGTTTGAGTGGACGGATCCTCAGCAGACAGCGTTTGTTCTGCTGAAAAAGAGGGTGGCTAACATGATTACCCTTTACGTGCCTGATCATCTTCGTCACTTTGAGTTGTTGACAGATGCCATTGGGACAACTTTGGCAGCTGTTTTGATGCAGGAAGATCCGAGAGCAGCAGGACTGCGCGTCGTCTCTCTTGCTTCTCGGAAGCTTACAGCTGCTGAGCTCAACTATCTGATCCGAAAGAAGGAGCTTCTGGCGGTGGTCTTTGATGTGAAGGCATTTCGCCCTTATATCAGTCACACCATCAAGGTTTGGTCATACCATGAGAGCCTGAAGACAATCAACTCAAAAACAGTGTTAGTGAGTGCACCTAACCGATTGAGGAGATGGATTCTTTTTTTCGATGGTCTTGGTATCACACCTGGCTATCTTTCGGGTGCGAAGAATGTCGTGGATGATGCTCTCTCTCGACGACCTGTGAGGTCTGAGACAGAAGAAGAAAGTGAAGAAGAAGCAGTCAGAACGATGATGGAAGTGAGACCAGATGAAGAAATTTTGTCGTAGATCAGGTTAGCGTATGCTCAGGATTCTTCCTTTTCGGAGCTCCTGCCTTTTTTGTCGGATCCGAGACCCTCCCGCCCTCCCGCACCACACCTTCGCATGCGACTTGCACACTTCAGTTTGCTGGATGGACTTCTGTACTGGGGTGAGCGTCTCGCGATTCCAACAAAAGAACTCCAGAGGAAGATGATTCGTGAGCATCATGACGGCCGACTGTGTGGGCATTTGGGGGTCGACAAAACACACGCTCGACTGATTGAGAGGTTCTTTTGGCCGCATATGCTGCCTTCTGTTCAGAAGTATGTGAGGTCATGCGATTCCTATGAGCGGAGCAAGCATTCAAATCAGAAGCTTGCTGGTCTTCTGCAACCTCTCTTGGTTCCAGACGATGTGTTTGACGACTTGTCGATGGATTGGATCACTGCTCTTCCTCCGATAGACTTCAGAGGGATGACAGTGGATGCTATCCTGACAGTTGTTTATCGACTCAGCAAGTACGTGTGGTTCTTGCCTACCAGGAAAGAAGCGGGTGCAGTGAAGACGGCGAAGTTGTTCTACGATGAAGTGGTGTGTGAGTACGGACTTCCGAAGTCAATCGTCTCTGATCGAGACTCGCGTTTTCTTTCTGCTTTCTGGCAGACACTTCACTTCCTCGCAGATACGAAGCTTCTTTTTTCTACCTCTGCACACCCACAGACAGATGGCTAAACGGAGAGAGACAACAGAACGATTGAGCAGATGCTTCGGTGTTTTGTGATGGATCATCAGGAGGACTGGGTGGAACATCTGAAGGAGATGCAGTTTGCCTACAGAACGAGCATGCACCCTTCGCTTGGTCGTGCTCCTTATCAGGTAGCCTGTGGGGGTGGCCACAGACAGCCTCGAACTTTTCCGGCTCTTCTGAATCCCCATTATGCATCGAAGCAGGCAAGTGACACGTGGAAGGACAGGACAGCGATCCTTCAAGAGGTGAAGGACCGACTGAATCAAGCCAGAGAGAGAGCAGCCCGACTTGCAAATTTGAAGAGGAGAGAGGAAATCTTCAAGAAAGGAGATTGGGTGCTTGTGTACTGGAAATTTTTCCAGGAGGAAAAACTTTCAGGGGGGAAGAAGAGAAAGTTGGCGGCCGTGTTTTACGGACCGTTCGAGATTGAGCATAGAGTGGGAGAAGTGGCGTATGAGCTCGTCTTCCCTGAAGGAATTTGAAGGCATCTAGTCCTGCACGTCTCCTTCCTGAAGCGATATGAGTTCAAGGAGGGAGAGCGGAGCCCACCATCTGTGCGTTTGCCAGGTTTTGAGGAGAAGGAGTATGAAGTGGAAAAGGTGATCGACAAGAGAAGAGAGGGGCGACAGATTTACTACTTAGTGCACTGGAGAGGAGATACAGAGGAGAACGCGTCTTGGGAGCCGGCAGTAAATCTTAAGAGGGCACAAACTGCTATCCAGGACTTCAAGAAGAAGCAAGCAAGGAAGTGACAGTCTGTGTTTGAAAAGGGGCAGAAGGAGGAAAGAAAGAGAAAAGCGCTTTGTATGTGTTGAGCAGACAACACATTGTGTGACGTCCTTTGCTCTGAATGTTTTTAATCTTCTTCCTTTTTCTTTTTTCCCTCCGTCTGATTCTCTGCGTGTGGTGCACAACGCATGCATGAGTCTATAAGGGGAAAATGGAGAGATGGGGAGAAAAATAAGAAGAGCAAGACAGAGCAGATTGAAAAGAAGTGCATTCAAGTCCGGACTGTAAAGAAAACGCGCGTGTAGCATACCAGTGTCTTCGTGTATGATCATGCCTTCGTTGTACATGAATCGATCGAACATTATGTCCATTGATGTGTTCACGATCGATTGGTTGATCGAATGGTATGTCTCTTTTCGCTCTTTTCTTGAGGTCTCTAGATCGAGTCAGACTAACTGATTAAGATAAGGTGAATGACCGACTTAACAAGGCCTTCAAAGAGAGGTGTCCACTTTAATGAACGTGTGTGGGCACACATCTCTTGGGGGCGGGCATTTATAGTACTTGTATGAAATAGTGGCGGCGCGGACGCACTTTTCGTGGATAGCACGTAGTGCGCGCGGCCTGGCCTCAAGGCTCAGTCATGGGACCGCCCTATGCTTAATAGCTGCCACTAAAATTGGAAAAACTACATGTTGTCATGTAGTAGTGTGGTTTGATGACGTCACAGCCAGATTGTTGTGTAAGTCTTCAATGCACAAAGTGAACAGACCAAGACTGAACTAGCATATTTCTCTGTCTTAAGTTTATGAGCCTCGTTATTCGTTTGTAGTAATACCTATAACAGTAGTAGATATACGACCGTATTACGACGTATTATTATCACATAGTGGAGAAGAAGGGAAGGCTTAGGAAGCAGCCCCGGAAGCTGTATAATACTTAGCATAATACAGCGCATACTAAAGTACATATAGGTTCTGCCTATAGCGTTCTGGGGGGAATCTGGGCTATCAGCTAGGCTGTCAGGTAAAAGAAATCCTCCGAAAGTACATGAAATAGGAAAGATGATATATAGCGTTATGAATTTGGGAAGCTGCTGGGCTTTAACAGATCAATAAAGGTCTGCAACCCATGCAGTCGCTCGTTCACAAACTGCCACTGCTTCAACGGCAGCATCAGCATTTGGTCTAAGATGTGTAATCCACACAGTTTGTGGAGAGTGCTATCTGGTGAGAGCACTTTCCAGATGGCGGTCAGAACGTCTTCTGATGTTACAGAGGCATCTGCCAGACACCGCAGAGTGCGGCCAAGGAACTTTGGACAAAGGAGATCCCCTGCAATGATCAGGTGGAGGGCACACACCACCCTCTCGCAGTCGTCTGACATCAACAGGGTGGCAACCTCTTTCAGGTCGTTGGTCTCCTGCAGGTTCATTCAAGGAGGATGGGGAGAGTGCCAGTGGGTCTCGCAGTCAGGAACCGGCAAAGAGACAGTTGGCGAGTCACTCTGTCAAGTACGCAGTCTTCCGTAAGCAGTCAGACAGGTAGACACCGACAGACAGTATTTATCATGTTTTTTTTTCAGTTGAACTGTTTTGTACCCATTTTCCCCCGAAGACGTATAGACAGCGTAGATAGACAGACGTTGTGCGGAAAATGGGTTGCACACAAAAATGGGCAGGGGGGGAGGCAGGCAGCCTGATGAGTCAGTGTGTTGGTCACTCACAGGAACGGTTAGACAGTTAGTGAGTCACTTTGTCAGTCACTTCTTTTCTTAATTTCCTTTATTCTTTCTGAAGCAGGCAGTCAAGCAGTCAGTCTCTACAGTTAGTGACTTCCCTCCGACCTGAAAGAGTGTCTCAGCATAGCTGTAACAATCGCTGCGTCTCGGAATCAGGCACAGACAACGCTTCTTCAAGTCTGCCCGACGAACCAACTCTGAATTCCCTAGGCGTATCGACTGCACGGCCAGAGAGGCAACCAGACCGATCGGAGACTCAGCGCTCAAGCCCTGAATCGAATGGAGCAGCTCACGGCCTTCCTTCCCCAGCCGAAAATTTGCTGGCAGAGGGAAGGTTATGAAATCCCTTCCCTCGAGTGTCATCTTGACCATCTCTTCAACCATTCGCCTATTTCGAAGCTTGGCTGAGGCTCCCTCAGAAGCCCTCCCGCCCCCCTCCGTGTTCCCATCTCCATCGCTCTCTCCGCTCTCTTTTTCACTACCACCACCACTCTCCTCGGAAGGGAGCCAAGAAGAAGCCAACTCCTTCACAACACGCACCGCACGCACAGCTGTCGAGTGCTTGACCCGCTCCCAAAACTCTTCCATCTCCCGCTGCAACCCATGATCGTCTCTGTCGGTATTCCAGTGGCAAAGAGCCAACCGGGCAAAGAGCCAACCGGGCATCCTTGGCAGCCTCGAAATTCTGCCCCATCTTCTCACACGCCCTCGCACGCCTCCACAAAGCCTTGACATGCGTTGGGTGATGGCTGAGTACACCAGTACAATGATCGCAACAACCCTTCCACTTCTCTAACATAAATCGAGCCGCGGCCCGGTTGCAGAAGAGGTCAATCTGCACTTGGGCCCGCGACTCCTCCCTCTGAGGACTGAGAAGACTCCTCTGTAGTCGCTTAACGATGTCTAACCCTACAGAGTATAGCCACTCTGCGAGAAAAAAATCCTTCTCATGAAATCTCAAATTCCCTATTTCCTTCAGTCTCAACAGCCTTTCCAAAACCTCTGCCACCCCTGCCGTCTCGCACGGCGCACTTCTGACGGAGATGGCCGAAGGCTCTGACCGACCGTCAGAAACCTGGAACCACTGCTTCGCATCAGTGGGAAGCTCACAGTCGGGCTTGGAAAGAAAGAAGGGACGCGCGTCTTTCGTTTCACGGTGAAGCATCCAGGCGGATTCAGCCTGTTCCCAAATAAGCCGGAAGCTGTCATTCTCTCATGCGGGTCGACCATTGACAGCCTTTCTTTTCTTTCGATATTTCTCATCCAATCCAAGCGCAGAATCGACAACAAAAAGCTCGGCCAGCTCGGAAGACATCCTTTCTGGACTTTTGATTTTTCGAGACTAGGGAGGCAAATCAATTTAAATTCCGAAAGGCCAAATCACGGGAACAGTTAGAAGGAAACGTGATAACGCCGCAGGACTTTGAGTAAATGGTCTTGGGGTGTTCCAGATGGTTACAGGCAATCGAGATCAACAGAGGCGGCGAACCTTCAAAGGAATCTTTTCTGAAGCAGCCTTCAAAATTTGGACGACTGTAAGACGTTGTATACATAGCTAGAAGATCGACTCATTCGGACTGAAAGACGCCTTTAAGATCGTATGGCGGTAGCGGTGTGTTTTGCGCATGGAGAGAGAGACCCCGGATTTGCAAGCGTAGCGGGGCTAAGGATGCGGGGGGTACTTACAATATATTGCGAGTGCTCCGAAACCTGTGGCCGAAAGAAAGAATTCCGAAATGATCGGCAAAATCTGTGGAAGGACAACTGATTCCGAGTCCCCGACAGCACACACTACCCTCTTGGGCCCTGACGATGGTTAACGGTGGTTAACTTCTGATCAGTGCGCTAGACAGATTTCTACAGATTTTAGTGCCCACATGGGTAACTTTCGGCACCAAAAGCTAGTAAAAGTAAGTAAAAGCCTTATATATGGTGTGTTACAACAACTCTCAGACAGTTAAAAAAACACTTTGATATAATTATTTGGCTATGACATATTAACTTTTATAGTTTTTGAAAGTTTTGAATTTAATGAATTAAATTTTTAATTTGTGATACCTAAATAGAATTAGATAGTTATAGACAGTGATTCTAGCCGTGATTCTTTTTGAATCTCTAGTTGAATCCTCTCTTGTAATGAGTCTTATTATCTAAGCACCTTTTTATAGACATGTTTTTTATGAGTGTATGTTGGAGATTGCGTCCGAGGTCGATTGACGCCGACCTTTCATGGCCGCGGTCCCAGGGACTTCGGCCCAGGCTCAGTGCACTACAAGCTATACAAATCTGCAACACTACAAACTGTGCATACACCGTGTAGGAGAAACTAATCGATCCACATTGACTTATTCATGAAGACTAGCAAGGAGAGGTGTATTCGTTTATCCTCTTCTCTCCGAACTCTGTTCTAACACGTGAATTCCTTATAGATCAGTGTGTTAGTCTCTGATTTATTACTACTTTATTATTAAGATGAACTTTAAAGACATGAAAAGCTTTTTCAGGGGCTTACTCAATGACGCCCTTGAACCGATCAGCGCTGAAGTATCCAGACTCAGTGCAGAGTTCGATCGAAGAGATGCTGCGCCTCCAGGCCAGCGGGAAGAGAGAGTAGAAGACTCATTAGACAGATGGATTCCACCCAGTCGAACCAGTGCCGCAGTGGCGGAGAAGAAAGAAAGAATTGCCCCTGTTTCTCTGTTTGCGCCTGGAGCCGTTCAGGCTCAAAAAATCCGAAAGCCCTTCGATGCTGTGGCTTTCTTCTCGGACAAGGACCCGTCCCCTTCCGACTCTAATTCATCAGATGTGAGTGGATCTTCCGATGCGTCTTCCCGCCACTCTGCAGCTCAGAGAGTGGGTTTTGCTCGTAAGAAGAAGTCAAAACAGTCGAAGAAAGTGGACCTGACCGCCTGCCCGAAATTCGCTAGAAAGAAGGAGATTATCGACTTTGCGTCGCAGTGGGGGGAGTTCTCCAATGTGCACCTGCAGAGGAAGCACTTCCGCTCGACAGAGGAGTGGAGATCCAATATCATCGTCGCGCTGAACAAAGCAGGAAGTGATGCTCAGGCCTTCAGGAGAGATGTAAGGAGATGGAGACGGAAGCGGGTGAACCCTGAGAATATTGTAGAGAAGATGAAGCAGGAGTATTCCTCGACCCTGCTGGCGATGCAGCTAGTTGTGCAGGAGTGTGTGCAGGTTTTCCCATGGCTCAGAGTCCTCGACCACCATGATCAGAACGGTCGTGTCGTCATCCCAAGCGGTGTGGTGCTGTCGTTCGTGAAGATCGACCAGAGACTCGAGGATCTCCTCCTTAATTCCGACGACGCGGAGTGGGAGATCGAAGATCGTGCTAAGGTCATCATGATCGTTAACGCCCTCATGGACAACCAACGTATGAAGCTCGTCAACTCCCTCAGATCGAAACTTCCCGGATTGGGGGGGCAGCTGGATCTCAGACAGATTGACTATGCCACTCTGAAGAAGGAGCTCGAGTGGTTTGCGTCCTTTGATTAAGATGCAGAGATCAAGGCGAGACAGAGGCAGAGTGGGGGCAGAGAGAGAGCCTTCAGAGGCCAGCAGAGACGGGGTCGGGGATCTGGTGGATTCAGAAATCAGGGGAACAGACAGAATGGTCAGCGCTCCTCCCAGTAGTCTCCCCTTCAACAGCAGCAGCAGCAGCAGCAGCCGTAGGGACCAAAGAGGTGCTGGTGGTGCCAGGACACGACCCACTTCGAGAAGAACTGTGCGCGCAAGCGTGCGGGGCAGCCCAGAATCGAGCCTCACCCTAAGGCTTGGGTTCCCCCTCCCCTCAGCCAAGATTCCAACAGAAGCCAGCAGCAGCAGTCTTCCTCATCCTCCTCTGGGGAACAGGGAGGGAGATGAGCACACTCGGGGGTGCAGAGTGCAGCGCATTCCCCCAGTATGTGGGTTTCCAATCGCTTTGCGTTGCTTGCTGAAGAAGAGGGGGAGAGCCGTCCTGGGCAGGATGTGACAAAACTGCAACCACACGCTATGGGGCGTGCAGGTGGAGCGAGAGGGGGTGGAATGAAATGGATAGTGAAGAAGCCGGTGGTTGATTCTGGATACAGCCGGCATTTCTTCGGCAGAGACGTCGAGTCCTGTGTGATTGAGGTGAGGGAGACGGACAGTGAGTTTGTGGGGGTTGAAGGAGACGTCGCACGAGCAGCGAGCGATGTGACTGTGGACCTCCCTGGAGTCGAGTGTGTGGATGGAGGTAGGAGGACGGCACGTTTGAATGGAGCTTTCTCTCGGTCTGTGCCAGTCTCTCTTGTGAGTGTGCATGGTCTCCGCTTACAGAAAGTGCGTGAGCCATTCTGGGTGAAGCTCCCTGAAAAAGGGGGTGGCAGTTTTCGTGCGCGTGTGAAAGAGGAGGAAGGCATTCTGGTTTTGAGTGTGCATGGGGAGGTGCAGTCAAAGAGTCCGGCAGTGAAGCGTGGCCCCCTTCGTGTGTGTTTGAACATAAATAGGAAGGATAGACCTCTTGCACGTGAGTGGGCGTTTTTGCAGCACGGAGGTTAGAAGGGGGCCCCGCAGGAGCGACCGCCCATTCGGTTAGATGCGCATCGATCGTGGAGGGTGAGCTTCCCTTCTGAAAGTCAGATGAGTGAAAGGGAGGTTTTGATGTGGCATAAGAGATTTGGGCATGCGACTGGTGTGCGACTGTATGAAACAATGAAAGAGAAAGGCATTGTGTCGCGTATGAGCAGAGAGGCGTGTGATCAAGTGAGGCATGTGTGTAGACAGTGCAAGCATGTGAATGCTGTGATGCATCGTATTCCCCAGAAGAGCCAGGAAGGCGTGCAAGCAAAGGAATTCAATGAAATCATTTATCAGGATATCATGTTTTTATCTTGTGGTACCCCTCTGTCTTTGATTATCGATGCTGCAACTCGTTTTGTTTCTGGCATGGTTCTGCCTTCAAAAGGGAAGGCAGTAAGACATCTGACTGCATGGGTAAGAAGATGGGAGAGACTGGGTAAGAAGCTGAAAGTGAAAGGAAAGCCTGCAATGGTTTGCACTGACAACGGAAGAGAATTTGTGGGTGAAAAGAAGGGACAGTACGAGCATGTGTGTGACAAGAGTCCATCTTTCATAAGAAAGGAAGCATCTACACTCCCCAGTCTTAAGCGCAAGTAGAGAAAATGAATCGTACAGTGAAAAGATTGCTTTGGAAGTTGCTTGCGGACTTGAATTTGTCGAAATATTGTACGAAGTGGTTGTTGAGTGGTGTGATTGATTCTTTGAATGAATGTGTTTCATCTGCGATGGGTAAGTCGCCCAATGCATCTGTGTTTGGTGTTGAGGTTGCTCATCCCATTTCCCCCATCTCTGTTGGTGATCGTGTTCTTGTGACTGACCCTCGTCCGATTCCCTCTTCTGCTGTGCCTATCAGGGGAAAGGAAGGGTTCTTTGCTGGAGTCAAAAGCGACTCTGTCGTGTGTGTTCTTGTGAAGACAGACAGTGGGAAGGGATGGAGACCTTTGCGTGTGCATCCGAGTGCTGTGTCTTTGATTGAATGGTATGGTTTGAATGTGTCTTCTGACTTTTTGAATGGAGTGTCTGAGTCAGCAGCTGCACCTGCTGACGATGTTGATTGTTTTTCCGATTTCAATGTCGAAGAAGACAGAGAAGTTGATGTTCTTGCTGCAGGGGGTACGGACCCTGAAGGTATTGTCTCCTCCTCCTCCAAGTCGCAAGCAATCTTTCCCGATTCTGTTTCGTCAACGGCTGTCAGGCAGCTAGATCATATTGTGGGAGAGTCTGTGTTTTCTGTTTCTGCACCTGTCCTTTTTCCTCCTCCATTTGCAGCAGGCTCGTAACTTCAGGCAGGCCACCTGGAGTTGCGAGGTCAGCAGCAGGAGGTGGGGAGTGGAGAGGAAAAGGAAAAGCAGTCAGGGCAGGGTCGCGAACCTGTTCAGGCAGCGCAGCCAGTAGAGAAAGAGGGAGAAGGAAAAGTCGTCCCGCCAGACATTCCAGATGACGATTCGTTGTTTGGCCTCAACTTGCTTGGGGAGTCTGGGGGGGCCGCAGCCTTGGCTAGCTTTCTTGCACGTGAAGGAGAGCAGTAAGACAGCAGAGAAACGGAGGGAGTGCAGGAAGCACAGGATGATAAGAAAATACAGGAAGCACAGGAAGGGAAGAGGGTGCAAGGAGCACAGGATGATAGTAAAGAGGGTGAAAAGAAGAAAGTGAAGAGAGAAGAAAATGGATTTAGGAAGGCGCCACAGAGACTTGTGGTGGATAAAAAAGTAGTCAACCAGATGATGAAGCACGTGAACCCAAAGAAGGGGCACATTGATGCAAAGGAAGAGGAGGTAGAGAAAGGCCTCTTTGATGAAGTGATGCGAGGGGAATTGAAAAGCTTTGAGGAGAATAAAGTGTTAAAAATAAACGGAGTAAGAATACCACAGAACAGAACAGCAATAAAAACCAGATGTGTGCTGACATGGAAGATGAAAGAGAAAGAGAGAAAGCTGAAAGCCGGTCTTGTGTGTAAAAGATTTTAAGATGACCAAAAGAACGTTGAGACGTACAGTGGGACAGCTGCTTAGTGAGCTCTTTTGGTTTGCTTTACGTTTACATCCAGTCAGGGGTGGACGATCGGTAAGTCAGATATGCGCACTGCGTTTCTGACTGCATCTATTCATGATAAGGTGTTTGTGCAGCTGCCAGGACGCGTCCCGACGGGTTCCCCAGAAGGATTCGTACCTGAAGTTATCGGTCAGCTAGAGAGAGCCATGTATAGATTGAAAGATGCCCCTTGTTTGTATGGAAAGCATTTCAAACGGATTGCAGCAGAAGAAGGATGGGAGGAAATCATTGAGAGTATCTTTGTATTGAAGGATGAAGAAAAGAAGGTAAAAGCAGTGATGGCTATTCACATTGATGATTTGCTCATTTTCTCTGCCAACCCTGCTCGTAACTTTGAACCTTTGAGACAGCGTTTGAAAATGGATGAGCTAAAAAATCTCTCTGCGGGGGGTGAAAATTACCATGAAATGGGCTACACGGGTTTGGAGGTGAGAAAGAATGAAAGCGGGTTTGAGATCAGCCAGGAGGCATACTTGAAGTCCATTCCTGTTCAGACAGACGATTTGCTAGGACGATTTGCCTCGCAAGTCTCTTTCCCCTAAGATGCTGAATGAAGAGAGGGAAGAAGAGAAAGAAGAAGACCTAGTTGCGGTGATGATGAAAGTAATGGGTATGTTTGGTTGGGTGTGTCGGACGTCTGCCGATCTTACTTTTGTTTTCAGTGAGTTGTCTCATTATGGTTCCCGCCCGACTGGTTTGAAGCTTGTTGCTGCTTTGCTTGCCCTCATCAGAACTCATGAAAAGAACAACAGTTTGCGCTTTGAGGGTGTGATTGATCCGAAGTTTGCTTTGATTGTGGATGCTGCGTATTCTCTTTCCCGTTGTGAAGGAAGAGGGGGCTTTGAGGCTTACTTGGTTGACAAGAAGGAAAAGATTGAGGGAATGAGAAGAACGAATCTGGTGACATGGAAGAGCAAATGAATCAAAAGGAAGCTGATTTCTTCGAGCTCTGCAGAGCTTTATGCGCTTGTAGATGGTGTGAAACAATCTTTTTAATGGAAGCGTCTTGCAGAGGCGTTGTGGATGAAGCCGCTAGAGGTAGAGATTTATACAGACAGCGCTCCTCTCATGGAGCAATTGGAGAGTGGATATTCGAAGTGAGAGCCTCGGATGGATGGATTGTTGAAGTATGTACAGCAGGAGCTGAGAGCGTTGAAGGCGTGGGTGCTTTGGGTTTCTACTGATCGGCAGCGGACAGACAGACACACAAAGTACAAGTTGGAAAAGGAGAGAGGGAGTCAAGCACCTCACGTTGAAGCGAAGAAGGAAGGGCATGTGAAGAGAGGAATGGTAGATTTCGCAAAGACATGTCGATCAAAAGCTAAGAAAAGAGGTGACTCTCCTGTGAATGTTCGAGTCAGGGGGTGATTGTTGGAGATTGCGTCCGGGGTCGATTGACGCCGGCCTTTCACGGCCGCGGTCCCAGGGACTTCGGCCCAGGCTCAGCGCGCTACAAGCTGTGCAAATCTGCAACACTACAAACTGTGCATGCACCGTGTAGGAGAAACTGATCGATCCACATTGACTTATTCAAGGAGAGGCGCATTCGCTCATCCTCTCCTCCCCGAACTCTGTTCTGACACGTGAATTCCTTATAGTGTACAATGCAGAAACGGAAGAAACGGTGGAGCAAGTACCACCAATTTTAAATAAATGCTACAAAAAAAGACTTAAGGTGCACAAAGGGGTTCAACCAATCAGATACCATCGAAATCCGTCAGCCAATGACCAGCCCGAAACGCGCCACTCCTACCTTTGGTCCGCCACTGCCTTTTGTCTATCGCTCTTGGCTGAATGTACGCAGAACGAGACCCAACAGAGTCAGTTTTAATCGCCACTTTGAATTTGGATGGTGTTTGGAAACAAGGCTTTCAACATTTCCCACACATTGCTGTCGATCAGCCCGTTTTTATTCGAGCCGACCCTCACATCCCTGAGGAACGGCACCCGTCCCATTCTGCACAGAGACGCAAGTGCAGCTGCCCCCTCATCGTCTACTGTCGACCGAGCCAGATCTAGAGTCTCCAGAGGGGGGGGAGGTCTTTCGATCCAGGATCCGAGCACCTTTTGCAAAGCCTGTTTGCTTACCTGGCGCAAAGAGAGGAATCTCAGTTCAGGCATCTTCTCTGCAGAGAGAGCCTCACAGAGAATGTCTGTCTCTGCATGGTCTCCAATGCCTACATTGATCAATGTCAGGGAACGGAGAGACCGGAGCCTCCCACTATTGAACCCAACCGACAGAGCCGGCAGGTTTGGAAAAAAGATAGGTCCGCGTACGGTTAATTTGTGTAAACCTCCCATCTGTTCGGAACTCAGAGCAGCGGCAAGCGCTGCCATCTGAGCACGTTGGCGCATGACCATCTCGAGGTTAGGATTAAGTGTGATGCTGCTCTTTATGAAGAGGCTGCGAAGGGACTGAGCATGGGGTGAGCAGAGACCGTGGGCAAGCTCTTGCATGCCGCCCTGGCCACGGTTTGGAATGGGAATCTGTAACGAATGAAGCGCAGGAAATTTCCCCTTCATCATACACTTGGCCATTGCACGGACCGCGGATGCATGGGGGGCCCACGGCTCCCGCACATACATGTGAATACTGTGGAGGGAAGGAAGGGAAGCCGGACCAGAGGCAATACCTTCAAAAAACGGTGTCAAGGCTTCTTGGTTGTCACCATCGAACACGAGTGGGAGAATGTCCAATTCCTTCAACCCCTCTGCCCCCCCTCCTTCTCCCGCAGTCAACGACGAACCGATTGCGAAGGCTGCTTCTGCATCTATGGGCCCCTTACAACCCCCATTAAAATCAAGTCGAGAGAGACCGGGGAGCCTCCCCCCTCGAATGGCTGACGCTACCCCCCTGACTCCTGCTGCGGTATTGGACGTTTCTATTGCGTTAACTACAAAGTGTATGTCGACAGCTACATGGGAGGGCAGGGAGCCGACAGACAAGGCTTCTGCCAGCTGACCGAGGCCAGAATTACAACTCCATTTCAACTTGACATACCGGAGTTTCGGAAGGTTTCGGATACTCAGAGCTTCTCCAAACACTTTGCACCCCCGGTAGTCGTCCGAAGACGAACAGGAAATGTCTAAATAGAGGTCCTCAAGTGACCCCATACCCCCCGCTTTCAAACTCTCACCAAGACCCAAAGCCCCTAGATCCCTTCCATCTTGTTTCCAACTCAACGTCAACTTACGCAACCCACTCATACCCCCTTCCCCCAATGCCCTCCCAAACTCAAACAAAGGCTCATCTGGAGAAGAATCTCCAGAGCCTTGCAGATCAAAAGTGAACTCTTCAACAGACACCAAGGCTTTCGCCCTTAGCCCCTCTGACAACCCCCCCAATACCTCTTCGACGTGGATGTTTCTTTCATCATCGCGGTTGACTAAAATATTCAAAACGCGAAGGGAAGAAGACACCTTCCCACTTCCGAGCCCTCTAACCACAAACCTCAAACCTGTAGAGGCCCAACGATCCTCATCCCTAAAGCTCACCTCCCTCAACTCAGACATACGACCTGACTGGACAGCCGCCGCAAACGCCTGACCTGCAGACGGGGAGATGCGGGTGAGGTGCAGCACCCGAACTGCCGGGGCTCCCTCTGCCCCCAGAGCTCTGCAGACAGACGTGACATCTGTTTCGTTGGGGTCTGTTTTTGCGAGGTTCAGAGTTCGGATTGCAGGGAGACGGCGTTCCTCGAGGGCCTCTACAACGTTGGAAGCTAGGGGAGGGGGCTCGGTGTTGTCGTCTGGTCCTGTGAGAGGGTTTCCACTCAGGTCTACTTCCTCTAGAGAGGAAAGCTGATGGGAAAATAAACTATTGAGACCATCCAAATCCCACTCCCATCCCCCGTCCTCCTCTTTGCACATCTCTGCAACCCTATTATCCTTCAACAAAAGATATTTGAGGGACTCCTTCAACGGCCCTTCCCCAACAGCCTGACCTAAACTTTCCACCCCCTCTGACCCCACATGGTTCCCCCCCAAGTCCAACAACTGAATCGATCGTGCCTTCCCTTCCTCCAGGACTTCACTCAGAGCCTCCAACCCCCTCGTCCTCTGCACCCGTTTGGCTCAGTCTGAGGGTCCGCAGAGGCAAACCCTCCCTCTGCCCCGACCCCCCCAGCCCCCTTGCCAGAATTGCCACCCCCCCTGGTCCTAGGGG
>JAHBMJ010000192.1:0-30000 GCA_018398765.1 Chromera velia | reverse complement strand
CTGAATTAGAATCAGTAAAATTGCTTAATCTGCACATTTTATGGGCTTGCACCTGCGTTTAGTGAGCTCGTACTCGACCCCACCATTCAAGTGGATCTTAGGTTCAGGGAGGTACTGACTTCATTCAGCACTGCTGGGGGGTCACAGCAATTCAGGCTCCTTACGACGATGGTGAACACTAAGTGATTAAGTATTAGACAAAAGGCTTACTTGACAAAGACTATGCATGTTAAAATTTATTTTTTAAATATATATATATATATATATATATATAATGGTTCCATACATATATGTCCGAAGGCTACGTCGAATCAATTTTTGGTCGGTTTTGGATTCAAATTAATTCAAATCTAGGCTTTTTAGGCCCAGTCGCCTTCCTGTATGAGGGTTTATACATGCTTGTACAGCCGCCAGCTCTCCTGCAGACGCTAGCGGCATTTCAGATTTCTTCTACTCTCTTGGCCTCCTGTTTTATTATGTTTTGACGATAGTTTCGTACACTTCCGATCGATGCAAGTGGATACTGCTTAATGCTGCTCTAATTCATGTTATGTAAAGTTTTGCTTTCACTGCTCTACACTGCTCTAGCAATTAATTTTCTCTGGTCTTCAGGCATCGTGAACTTAACCAGAGTATAAAATTTTCTGAACAACAGATTATTACCGGCCCATTTACTGCAGAGACCTGACTAAAAATTATTGAAGCACTTTACATTTGCGAGAGTTCTTCTAGAGTTATATTGAAGAGATGACCTTTGTTTGTTCTAGCACATGCAGTTTTGCATTCCTGCAAGACCACCTAAGACTACCTAAGACCCTCCTTAATTTATATTTATTGTGTTCTTGAGTGGGGAAAAAAGATTGGTTTCAAACTTTAAACTTACACAATCAGAAAAAAAATTGTTACTTCCAGATATAATATCCTACTGGGCATTACCTGTGTATTTGATTATATTAAATTTATGTAAATTAATCCCCTTTCCTTGTTTCTCTTTTAATTAAAAACTTAAATCCAAATAAGATAAACACAGCGGGAACTAGTGACCAGGTTTGATTTGATTTGATTTGATTTGAGGTCAGGCTTAACTTCAAATCAAATCTGCCGGTTTGATGGGGCTTGCTTTGACACCCCTATTAATTTTGCCTCAAATCTGACTTTTAACCTCAAATCTGTGCCCTGGGGAGCTCCGCCTCCCAGTCTGAGACCCTCCGTTTTCATTATTAGAAAAGCGACTTTAACATAACAAAGAAAAACATATCTAGACAAAATAAAGTATTCTACCATTCTTTTTAAAAAAATGCTTCAAAGTTGTTTCAAATTGAATCATTTCTTCTTAAACAGTCAAAAACCTAAAATTGTGAGTTCAACTTATTATTAGTAAAAACTGGGAAAGCTCGTATATTAGAGAACCTGCTAGGCTACATAATGGCATTAGCTGTAACTAATATAGCTTTATTACATACAGGGTTACTTTTCTGGTTGGTAACAGGTCTAGTCTACCGGCAATTGCCGGTAACCGGTAATGGCCTCAGTCTGCCTTCCTTTTACCAACAAAAAAAATGATAAAAATTAGGGTTCCCCCAAAAAAATTTCGCCTGCGGCGCTAACCTTCAAAAACATGTTTTTAAGTGTTTATTGGCATTTAAAAAGCCTACTTACACACACAAAAAAATTAAAAAAATATTAAAATTATATAAATTTTTAACTGCTTCACTCCTATAAGTAGCAAAAAGTTCTAACAGCTCTATGATAGCGTCTGTCCAACAACTACTCTCTTTTTTGACTTTGCTTTATCGCTCACTGTTCTGCTTCTTTGTATATCAAGCCTTGACTGTCATTAGAGAGCGATCAAAGTAAGAGATGGAAAAAGTTTACTTCTTTCTGAAAAATGAGGAGATAGTAAGCCTACGGCTCTGTACTTATGCAGCCCCTGCCCAGTTTGCTGAGGGGGGAGGAGCAAGAAGAACATTGCCTCCTCGAGCTCCCCGCGTAGTGTGGCTAGGTGGTCTCGGACGGAAAGAGGAAGGGGTGGATGCGGCTGCTGCACCGCGGCTGTAAAAAGAAGCCGGAGCGACCAGCACCTGAGGGGACCGAATACTAGCAGAGGCTGGGGCAGGGGGGGGGAAAACATGAATCACGGCTCTTTTTGGAGAGCCTTCTTCTTCTACGCTGCGTCTCCCTCTTTTCTTCCCTCTTCTCTCTGAAGGCGGTGGGTCTCTGGGCCTTTCTTCCCCTGCCTCTTCTTCTTATACCTGCACCTCTTCCTCTACTCTGCCCCCCCCGTTTGCCTCGACATCGCACAGGCCTAAATTGCCACCCAATCGACTTCCATTCACACACTTGCCATCCCTGTCTCTGTCCACTTAATTATAATTATACAGAAAGATCCACTCGCCTTTCGTTCCCATACTCGCTCTCCCTGTCTCTGTCTGCTCACACACAAACCCAATTATTGCCTTTCGTTCACATACTTGCCCTCCCTATCTCTACAAACGCCCAACCGCCTTTCATTCATATACTCGCTTTCCCTGTCTCTGTTCGCTTATTTACTTATGATTCTTTCATGTCTGCTTGCTTGCAGATGACAAATCTCCACCCCCCTAGATCTCCGGAGTCAGAGGCTCTTTGAAGCCTCAGATATCAGCTTTTAGCAGCGGGTCTTTCTTTAGAGGCTGGAGCACTGGATTGGGAGGACCGCCCAAACTTTGAGGCGGACTCTTTCCGTTGTTGGAATCGCGCAGGTGTATCTGTCGAAGGCTACATAGTGGCATTAGCCGTAACTAATATAACTTTATTACATTATAATTTACACATACATGGCCCGAAGGGCCATGTTACGTTTTATGTGGTGCATAATATAAGCTGAAATGTAAATATTATGGTTAAGGGCATAATGTATGCAAAGTTATCCTTAGGTAGGTAGGAAAACACCTGAACAACAAGCGTTAACTATGAAGTTGCATCAACTGATTGTAAACTGATTCATAACTAATTTGGAAATATAAATTTGATGTGGCAATCGTTGTTCATATAATGTTTAAGTTTAACAGAGCCTAATCATACAATCGTAACGGTTCTTACAGTTGTGTAACTGTATATAGGCTGTATGATGTAATAATTGAGGGCTCATTCGATTTATTTGAAGCTTAAACATTTGCTCAGGAATTTTGCTAAAATTGTATTATAGTAATGATATGCCTCTTGATGGCCCAGCTCCTCCCCCTCTCCCTCTTCCAGGTTCTAGGGGAGGGTCTGGGATCTTCGGAGATAGAGCCTTTCAAAGCTAGGCCTAGAGCTAGGCTTCCCTCTCAAGCCAAGAAAGAAGGGATGGAATGGCTTTTGGTCAGGAGCTTGGCCACTTTATTATGTCTATAAACTTACTGGTAGTTGTTGAACGGGTGGCACGGGTGGAGCTAATAGCGGTGCATTTTTGTGATATCAATCTCTGCAGCTGCAGCTACCACTCCAGCCTTGTATATGGCCCTCCATAACTTCATCTTCTTCTTCAAAATCTTCTTCTTTTTCTTCTTCTTCTTCTTCTTCTTCTTCTTCTTCTTCTTCTTTTTCTTCTTCTTCTTCTTCTTCTTCTTCTTTTTCTTCTTCTTCTTGAAGTTCTTCTTCTTTTTCTTTTTCTTTTTCTTCTTCTTCTTCTTCTTCTTCTTCTTTTTTTTCTTCTTTTTCTTCTTCTTCTTCTTCTTCTTTTTCTTTTTCATCTTCATCTTCCCGGGCCCTCTTCCCTCGGATCCCTCCGAGCGGAGGGAACTATAGGCCTTAAAATCTTAAAGTTACGTTTTTAATATAAGATATAGACCCATTTTAAGAAAACGTGAAGTTGCGTTTTTTTTTAAACTAATTTTACCATAACTATTCAGATTGTTCCTCTATTCCTACATTACAACTAACGCTACTGTGTATGCTAGGCATGTCACAGCAAAAAAAAAAAAAGTCTCTGAAAAAATGAGTTATCTACTCTTTTTTTTTTTTTGCAACACCTTGCAACACTTGCATGTGCAAGTTACAGTACAACACCCGTGTAACAACTAGACAACAGTTGTTTTAGACAAAAAAAAAAAGAAAAAAAAAATACCTGACAAAGAGAGTTATTTACTTTTTTTTTCTATGATATCCCTAAGGAACCTGTGAAGTTAAACCTCAAATCCAACCTCAAATCCGCCTAGATTTGTAAATCTAGAGCCTTAACTTCAAATCAAATCAAATCCAAATCTATTCAATCGAAGTTATCAAACCTGCTAGTAAACCTGGTCACTAGCAGGAACTTTGCTGGGAAAGCCTAGAACAGAACCAATCAATGAATCAATCAATCAATTAATTAATCAATCAATCAATCAATCAATCAATCAATTTAATTTTTTTTATAAGTTATAGTTAGTTAGTTAGTTAGTTAGTTAGAAGATGTTCAACCCTAGTTGGAGCGCTAAGCTTCCGCATGGTTATTGTTTGTTAAGTCGCCGGTGGAGTTGATCCGTTAATCATTTTCTAGAATAGGGAGACAGGCATTAAAGAGACAGACCGGATGCGAGTGTAGAAGCGATCGAATGACATTACGGATGAAGAGTTCAGATATACTTGCACCAGGGAGTGGACAGTTACAATCATTTGAATTAATGGATTCCAGCTCAGCCGGGCAATATTGAAGTGCCAGGAATTCTCTTTCATCCAGCCACTTGGCACATGAAGAAAGTCTATGCATGAAGTCATCAACACACTGAATACAATAACTTATTTACAATATGATACGGTATGATGGATCTTACAACAATCAGTAGATAACAATAAACATCAGTATTTATCGTTTTAGTGATATCAATCATTACAAATTATTGAAATGAACAAATCAATTTATCATCATGAGTCATAAATTCAATGGTTCGAAATGTCTTGACATACATGGCAAGGCACGCAGTGAAAACAAATTACTGAACAAGCCTCGATCTGTCCTGTCAACTCTGTACGTCTCTCACTCGTCTTCAAGAGAGGCATCAAGCAGCACACGGAGCGCCCCCAAACGATCTATCAGGGCACCCCCTCCTCGTGCCACCAAGAGCGGAGGTGCAATGCATTCCGCTGGCATCTCCGCTTCTTTCCGCCAGTTATTACATCCTCCTACACTGAGCAGATTGGGGACTCTAGGAGAACCTCCTGTCCTGGCCTTCCAACCCCCCCCTCCCGCTGAATGTCCTGCAGACAGAGGGCGAGCCTTCTTGAGAACTCGCCCCCCCGGCAGGGCCCCACCAGCATTCGAACTTGCTGCACCCCTTGCCCCCCCTCCAAGCCCCCAATTGGCTGGATCTACCACCGTGGAGGGCAGCGATGCTGATTCAGAGAAACGAATTCCCGCAAGGCTGTTCGGCTCAGCATCCGACAGCATTGCGGTGGTTTGCTTCTGTCGAGGCCGGGGTCCTATGGACGCATTCCTCTGCTGGGTGGGCCCCCTTGGCAGAGGGCGAAAGCGCGCGGGTGTGTGGATTGGTAGCGACTGACGGAGTTCTGCTGTTGGGAGATCCGGCGGAAAAGGGGGGACCCGCACAGCAGTTGTCCGCAGAGAGTTTTCTGAGGTGCTATTCCATATCTCTGCAGGCGGCGGCAGGGAATCCTCTTCTTGCAGATCCTCCCTTGGGAAGGAAGACTTCTTGTGTTGGGTCCGGGAGGGAATGGGGGACTGCGAGCTCTCCTCTTCCTCTTCAGGGTCGTGATGTTTTTGGGACTTGTTTGTCATTGACACACAAGGTTTGGAGGGACGGGGGGAACGTTCGTGTTGCTGCTTTTTTTTTATTTTTTCGAGAGACCTCTCAAGGTCCGCTGCTTTCTCTTTTTCTGCATTCAGAGCCTCTTGGAGTCTCGTAACGCGGGCAAGGGCTTGGTCTGCTTTTGTGCGCTCTGCAGCAATCTGCCGCTGTCGTTCTTTGGTTTCGTGTCGCAGAAGCGAACGGGAATGCTGTGCAGATTTCTGATGCTGCTCCTCTTCACGACGCAACCTCGCTGTGAGCGCTTGGGACTTCCCACTCACGTTTTTGAGGTTCGACTGTGTATCCGACAACTTGCGTGCAGTCTCCTCGACCCTCGTCTTGAAGGACCTTGTCTCGTCCTTTGCGTTTGAAAGCTCAGCCACGAGACGAGCTACCTCACACTCTAGTTCAGTAACTCGTTCGGCTGCCCTTCTCTCGGCAGCTGCACTTCGGAGGGCTGATTCTTCAGAGGCAACAGTTTGGGACTTTTCTCGATGCCTCTCCTTTTGCAGGGCTTCCAAGGCTGCTTCTGCTCTCTGTAACTTCGCTCGTAGAACGGCAGTCTCCTCAATGAGGCCAAGTTGGTCTGTTTTGGTTCTCTCTGCGTGTTCCCGTAGTGCAGTCTCGGATGCTGCGGTGGCGTTCAGATGCCGAATTTTCGTTTGGAGCCCCTCTTGGGCTTTGAATGCGGCCTCGACCTTCTTTTGCCACCGGTCTCTCTCTGTTTGGGCTGCCGCACAGCTCTTCCGTGCTTCTGCCAGGTCTGCTGACAAAAGGTCTGAGTCAGCCCTTGCCTGTGCGAGCACGGCTGAGAGACGGGCAGCCTCTGTCTCTGCTTCCGCTCTGTCTGTTGCTGCTCTCTCTACGGCCTCTTTTGCGGATTTGACGGCCTTCTCTTGAGCCAGTGCCCGAGAGGCCAGCCCATCTCTCGCCTGGGCGACCTCCTGTATCTGTTGTCGGGACTTTCGGAGAGCTGATTGCAGTGCAGCCTGCAGACGGCGTTCAACAAAGAAAGAGATGCAAACATGTAGGTAGATGGTCAGACACAGAGAGTGAAAGAGAGGGACGAATGAGCCTGCTTGCCGAGGATAAGGTGTAGCAGCGGGCCTGGTGCAAGGGAGAGCTGGGTGGCAACATACTGAAGCGCATCAAAGTCTGTTGCTGTTGGCCTCGTCTTTACACGCAGGGAGAGCCAGACCGCATGTCAACCACATTTCACGCACAAAAGGGGATGAGACGAAAGGACAGACACACGCAGAAGGCAGGAAGACAGAATCAATCAATCAATCAATCAAGGAAGGAATCAATCAAGGAAGCAAGGAAGGAAGGAAGGAAGGAATCAATCAAGGAAGGAAGGAAGGAAGAAAGGAATCAATCAAGGAAGGAAGGAAGAAAGACGCGCGCGTGTGTATGTGTGTATGTGTGAGAGTGAGAGAGAGAGGGAGAGAGAGAGAAACTGGCTCACCTTCTCCTTTCCAGTTTCAAGTTGAGCATTCTTGGCAGCCTGAAATCTCCTCTCCATCTCTGCCAGCTGAGAAGCGTGTGCTGTCTGAATCTGTTTAATCGACCCTGCGGTCTGTCGCTCAAGTCTCCTCGCTCTCTGAACCTCCCCCTCGAGGTGTGTCATTGTGACGGCACGCTCCTTCATTTGTCCCTCTAACAGCTTGCACCGGTCAGTCAACGAATCCACCTGGTCAAGGGCCGCACGGAGACGCACGGGGAGAGAGGCGTCATACTCACTGGCAGGGAGGGGTGCCGCTGGCGGCTTTGGCTTCTTCGGTTGGGGCTGAAAAGCGTTTTCTCTTTCCTTCTCCCCGGAGGAAACGTTGGCGTCATCCGTTGGGGTCTGTCGGTTTTCTTCCAAAAGAATAGACGGAAGAGGGGGGGTCTCTTCGTCCTTCTTGGGTTTGGGGGGGGGAGGGAGGAAGGCTGCGTCTTCTGGTAGAGGTGTGAGGTCTTCAGCGGGGGGGGGGGGTGGGGAGACGGTAAAGGATTCGTGTTCGTCAGCAAAAACTGGGGATGCAGCGGCTGGGGGAACTAGTACAGTTCCCTCCCCTCCCTTTTCCGCTGCTGCATTTGCTCGATTGTTGTTGTCCTGGTCTCTTTCTGCTCGCATTCGGTTGAGGATTCTTTGGACCTCTTCTTCAACTGTCTCGGCCTCTCTGGTCAGATCTGCGAGGGGGGAAGTGGTAGAGGCAGAGGCACCAGGGGGACGGGCAGAGGAGGCAGAAGCCCTCGTGGTATGGGGACCGGAGGAGGCTGGAGGGGGTTTTCGGGATGAGGACGGTCTCTTTAATTTGGCGGGGCTTTCACGAATCTCACTTTCGTCTCCGTTTGATTTCTTAACGGAGCCTTTCGCAGAGGTAAAGGTGTCTGATGCGCATCCCTTTTTCTTGTTGGGCGCTGCATGATGCGCATCGTTCTGGATCTTCGCGTTGTTCAGTGCAAAGACATCAATTTCAGCCGGGTGGGCAGTTGGAACAGAGGATTTCCCCTTCGTCGTTTGCTTTTGGGGTGCATCATCTCTCTCTGCCCCCGTTTCAAACTTTTCGTTCACATTCTTGCACTCCTGCATGGTAACCTTGGAAGGTTTCTTTTCTCTGTCTGCGTCTGAATCTTTGGGAGAGCATCCCCCCTCTTCCGGGACGGTGGGCGAGGTCGAGGGCCGAATCTGGGGGTCTGAGGCTTCCTCTGTGGCGGCACCACACGCTCCTCTAATGTGGGAAAGAGAGGCCGTGTCAGTGACACTGCGGGAAGAGAGGCGGGGCACGCCAGTGCAAAGTGCAGCGGAGGACGAAGACGATGCGGATGCCGCGAGAGTGGAGCGAGTAGACAGACTGAGCCTGTTGCTGGGAGATGAGGCAAACGCAGCATTGAGCATTTCCCTCGCAGTCATTGTCATGGTCTTGGGTGAAACAGAGGGAGAAATATGAGATTGTCCGTTCTCGAGTTCCTCTCGACTGCTTTTCTCTTTACTCTGCTTGGGAGGCATTCCGAGCAAAGTTTCGATGAAATGGATGCAAAGTTCAATCGCACTTGTTTGTGCCTTTTCCCATGAGTCCCTTTTGCTTTCGGCAGGAGGCATTTTTTGATCCTCCCTGCCGCATTGTACAGTGACAGTGTGAATGTCTTGCTCAAGGTCTTCACGGCAAAATGCCAGACACATCAAATTATGAGACCTGCACAGTGCCATCAGCTTGAGCAAAGGCTGCCTCACACTGTTGTTTCCGTTGGCAACCCAACCGCAAAAGAAGCCGTTGGAAGTCTCGCACACCAATCCTGAAAGTGAGGCGAGGGAATCCTCTGCAACAATCCAAGGAATTGGTCGTTTGATGTCCTTTTCAAGAAGGGACTTGCTGGATTCATGCAGGGACAGGAGACCCGACAAAGAGTCGAGGCCTTCGAGGGACACTTTCTCCATTGTTGCACGTGTTTGAGCGTGTCTCAAAGACAACAGCAAGTGTTGTTTGACTCAAAGAACGGAAACTCCCAGTCGATTCACATTTACTTGCACATTTTCTCTTCTATGCAAACAATTAGAGCTACAGGAAACTTCGAATGATGATTGCAACAGCTCCTCAACACTGTTCGACCAAAGTTACCAAACGTCTGAAACTCTGCGTGCGTGACAGCGCATGCATGCATGCGCAGTTGCAAAACATTGAGACCTTATATAAGTTTCGCGCGAAATTGCCACCGCGCGCGCCGAAATAAAAGTGCCTGACAAATTTTGACAAAACTGGCATCAGTCTACGCAGTAACTTCAAAAATGCAGAAAATGCCATGCAGGTTGCCATGCAGTTGCATGGAAGGTTATATATAGCTGTATACAGTCTGTTGTTTAACTGCATGGGACTACACGACTGTTGGTACCGCTAATGCACACCTTTGAAGACGCAGACGACATAAGCATGAGATCCAAGGCGAATTCTGGATCTACCTGCACAGTCGCACCTCCGCACAACACACGCCTGAAAACGCATGCATGCAAGTTGATAAATGCAACATGTGCATAACTTTTGGAGTTGGTTACGAGTCCTTTGCGCGGTGACGTTTCACCTGCGGCCATTCAAGGGTTAATTCCTGAGCAGTGCTTCAGAGAGCACCGAGAAAAAGCCGTGTAGAAGCGATCATTCGCCGTGCATGCAACACCGTTTCATCAATCCTCTATATCAGAACGGAGGTAGACAGACAGCCAGGGAATTGAGTGACTGGGGGACCGCAGCGGAGATCTGAACTTCTCTCTGATCCTGGCGTTCCTGCAGTTGGATTGATGGCCCATAGAAGAGAGAGAGACGGCATGAGGAGTTCCTCAGATTCGGAGTCTGATGGGTCGGTAGGGAGCGTAGAGGAGAATGGCCAGGGGACTGGAGAGGCAGCGGCATCGCTTGTGTCGGACTTCTTACGGCATACCGACAAGCAGACACTTCGGAGCATAGGAGAGGGCCTGAAGAGTTCGGGCGCCTCTTCCTCCGGTTCCTCTTCTGTAGATGTGAAGGAAGAAGGAAAAGAACAGTTTGTCGTGACGGGAGGTAACCGAGGAAGTGTGCTCGTTCGCGACCAGACAGAAGAACCCGGTGACGACGTAGACCGGGAGGATATAGACGACCAGGGATGGGAAGAGGACGAGGCTGCAGAAGGGGAAAGCTGGGAGGGGGAAGGAGAGCTTGCGTATGCGATGGATGGGTACTACTTCGACGAGGACGGAAACGTCATCGGCATGGACGAAAGTTATCTGTGGGAGGAGCAGGGAGCACCTCAGTGGCAGAAGAAGAGGAAGTCACACCTTGGTGAGTGATGAGATTGATAATTTGTATCGGGAAAAGGGTATTTCATTGGCAGTTCAACCTCTTTGGTTTTTCTGATTGTCTTCTTTTCGTTTTCATCTTCCGTCCTCTCCTCCCCATTCTCCGTGACGCAACTAATTGTGTCTGGAGCAGTAACAAGGCTCGATTTCTTCCTTTTCTTTTGTCGCCTCCACCACCAACACTTTTGCCACCCGCTTTTTCTTTCTCAACTTTATCCTACTCTGTGAAACACCTTTGACGCCGTTGGTGTTCCTTGGTCCCCTCTTCACTCTCTGAATCCCCTTTTTCTTCTCTTCTCTTCTCATCTCTCCTGTGCTGATTCTTGTATGCTCTTCCCAGTGGGGTGTGCCAAGTTCATTATCATGATCATCGCCCTCTCCGTCATCGGGGGCGTCCTCTTCTACTTCTTTGCGCTCCCAGCACTCAGACAAACAGGTCGGGGGGCGATATATCGGCTTGAGAAGAAAAACTTTGATTGACCAGTGTTCAGATGATGTTCTTGAGATGTGTGAGCAAGCGAGCAAAACGCCGCACAGCGGTACAGATGAGGAAGCCCGTCTCTCATTTTTTATGTGGAGTCCACCGGGACTTGCGATGTTAGCGTCTTGAACACACACACACACACACACACACACACGAGAATACCTAAGGACAGGCGCACACAGGCATAGACACAAATAGAGAGGGAGTGGGAGAAAATTCCAGAGGGAAGGAAAACGCGACACTCCAAAAAGCATGGGTGCTCCGGTGAAAGCTCATCCATCAAAACGACCGACGGGTCCCGGAAAGCCGACGGGACAAAGCCGGGGGGACTCGGAATACACATGATTCAAAAACGGAAAAAAGAAAGGAAGAGAGAGAGAGAGAGAAAGAAAGAAAGAAAGAAAGGAAGGAAGGAAGGAAGGAAGGAAGGAAGGAAGAAAACATAATTACTGAGTTTCACATTGTGAGGGACAGAACAACGAATCCCTCATCTGGGGAAGAGGTGTTCCCTCTCCCTGGGGGCGTGCATCCATTCTGTACGGTTTTCGTCCATTCGTCCGTCCACCCATCCCTTCATCTACCCCACGATACGAACAAATTTCCACAGTGAGTGGTCCTGCTGTTTCCATCGCGACCCATCTTCCGTTGCTTCTTCTGCAGAGGTGGGAGCTCTTGTTTTGGAGTCCACATTGTTGGTGGAGGCTGACGGTGACTCTGGATCTCAATCGTCGTCTTCTTCTTCATCTGCAACGACCGGTGGGGGCTCTGCAGGAGGACAGAGTGCTGCAGGACAAGGCCAGAACACCCAAACGCAATTTTTGAGGGTGACTGTGTCAGGGCCCTGTAAAGAGAGCGGGTGGGCGGATTGGAGCCCTTGCACTGCTCAGTGCGGATTTGAGGGGAGGAGACGTCGAATTCGCATCGCAGATGTATCACTTCCTCTCAAATTTACTTGCAAGAGGAACTTTCAAGAAGAGGCTTGTAATAGAGTTCCATGCAGTTAGTCAGTCAGTGAACTATGTGTTTCAACCCAGCACTCTCCTCATCTATCCGTAAACACCTTCATTCATTGATCTGTCTATCCACCTTTTTGTCTATTCATTCGTTCGTTCATTCATTCATTCATTCATTCATTCACATCCTCCTGACGATTATTACTTTTTTTTCGGCACACAGCCTGTCAGGGAGAAAACACTGAGGGCCGGCCAATATTGACTCGACGTATGCATGTGATTGTCCTTGTTCGTGTATATCTGTCTCGTCTAATCTGTCTGTCGTCTATTGTTCTGATGAATGCATAGTTTCCTCATTCTGTCTTTCTCTCTCCTGCTTTTTTTCTTTCCTTCTTTCTTCCTCTCTCCCTCTACGTACCTAGGTGCCCTCCCTAGTTTCTTCTACTCAAATCACCATTTCTTGTTTTTTGTTTGTGTTGTCTGCAGCAACCTCTTGCAGCGGCTCTCCTCTGTGGGCTGCCTGGAGCTCGTGTCCGGCTCTCTGCCTTCCCGTGGAGGGAGAGAGTGCAGCCAGTTCAAGTGAGACTGCCAATGAAGCCGAAAAGCAGGCGGAGGAGGAAATGAGAGCTGCCGAGCTAGTCGAAAAAGGAGGAATAGGCACAAACGCCCAGGCCAGGTTTTGGCCTCTAGGGGTCAGTCTAGACGATTGGCGCACGCAGGCACAGAGACCACGAGACTTGCACCCAGACTTATCTATCAGTTAGTCAATTTGATCTACAGAAGGCACACTTGGTGTGATGAATATCACGAGAGACCACGCACGCACTCCCCTAATTTGTCGCCACCTCTCTCCGCCTTCCCCCTCCGCCCGTTTCTCCCTCTGTCTATCTGTCTGTCATGTCTATCGGCCTGTCTCCCTGCACGAAGAAAAGAAGGGAAAAGAGAGAAACATATGGTACGTCTCTCTGCTTGTCTGTCTGCCTGTACAGAAAACAAGAGAGAGAATACGCACAGTTTGTTTGCCCGTCTGCCTCCCGCTCTCCATCTTTTTCATTCACTCACGCACGTCCAAGCATCGACTCGCCCATTTGCAGAAACAACCCTGAGTGCTCACGAGCGGATGTTTGTGAAAACAACATGACAGACACAGCGAACTTCCCCCACTAATCCTCTCTTCCTCCCTCCCCCCCGTCATCTCTTTATTTGTTTTTCTCGATTTGTCCTGACTGGTTGCAGTCCATGCCTGCATCGGGAGGCCGACCCTGCGCAGATGTGCACCTGCAGGTGAGGGAAAAATGCAAGGAGGGGGAGTTTTTAATTACGCAACAAAGAAAGAATGAGCAAACTCCCCTGGTCACGCAGGAAAGAAAACATTTGCAAGGGTCCGACAGAGCGCATCTTCCTTCTCTTTTGATTTTGTCTCCACGACCCTGAATCTGTAGGACACGCATCAAGACTTGTTTTTCTGAACATGATTCGCCCTTTCCTTTTTTTATTTTTGCCATGCATGTAGGCAAACTGAATGAAACGATTCGACCAGCCAACCCATTCCTGTGCTTTCCTTTCACGCTCATTTCCCCTGCCTGCAGACCCGTCAGTGCCCCACTCCCCGTTTCTGTGACAGCTCTGTTGCGGGTATGGGGACAATGAATGTGGCCTCAGAGTCGACTGAAAGAAGTCAGTCAGTGTCTGTCAGCGTGCATCAGGGGGGGACTTCGGAGAATTGAAGAAGAAAGGAGGCACGATTGAAGTAAAGTTGGATCTTTTCTCATCACTGTCTTTCACTTCCCCATGGTGTTCGGAAACAACAAGAAAAGCGCTCAGGAACACTAGAAGACGAAGTTTGCTCATTATTTGTGTCCCTCCTCTTTAATTCTCTCTGCAGTGCTTGTCAACTACAAACGAAAGGGGGACCTCTTCTCGACCACCGAGCTTGGCTTTGCCTCAGAGGCCGAGAAGGCGGGGTTAGACTGGAAGAAGTTTGAGTCGATAGTTCTCTCCTTAAGTGCGGATCCTCTGAACATGCTGATGGCAACCAACTGGTCAGAGTGAGGGGACTTCTGCTGCCTGCAGTGAACGTACTTCGTTCCCTTTTTTGTTTGTCTTCTATCTACGGCCTTTCGGTTTTTCAAGAGTTTTGACCGAGGTACACATTTATCTTATGTGAAGCTTTTCGAAATACCATATGTCTATGCTGTGAGATTTTTCTTTTTCCTTTTGATTGTGTGTCCACCGATGCCTTTCTTTGTGTCTGTCTGTCTGACATTCTGTCCTTTGATTTTTGCATCTTTCAGGTACGAGTCCTTTTTCTCGCCAGTGGGGTTCTTCCATGACCTGAAGGCTGGCCTCGCATCGATTCTTCTGATGAAGGAGGAAGACGTTCAGATTTTGTCTGTGGACACCTGGGGAATGTTCCTCAAGGGAAGGCTGGTAGAGGAGTCGCCTATGCGGTCTGGATCTCGGTAGGTGAATGCGTACATGTTTTGTTTTTTCATGCTTGGCTCTCCACGTCGATCTACTCTCAGTCTGTCTCAATCGCGCTTGCACTTTCACGTGTCTCTCTCAGTAGACATCTGAGTGGTTTTGTATGAGGGCCTCTTCGAGACCTGCCTCTTCTCTTCGTTATTCCCAATGTTTCCTTGCGTCTTTTGTGCCCATGTTTGCGTTTTTCTTGAGTTTGGAAACTTGAAGTGGCAACTTTTTGGACATCCTTTCCCTTTTTTCTTCCTCCCTTTCTCCTTCTTTCCCTCTTTCTCACATGCAGGTTTATGGATGTGTACCTCGCTATCGACACGCTCGAAAACGCAAATCCATACGTTCCTTCAGGGGCTGCAGACGAACAGCTGCATTTTGATCGGACAATGGAAAGTCAGTCATATATCTTGATTGCAAGGCACTGAGCCATCAGTTTGGTCGGTGTGTGAGGGTCTACCTGGGTGAGTGAATCAACTCTCGGCAATCGTGAAAGACGGATGGATGGATCCCTCTGACAGCGTCTCCTCTTCTTCCAATCGAGTCTCCATTGAGTGCCTCGACTTGCACATACATTTATTTTCTCGTTGCCTTCCTTGCCTTTTCGTTGACGTGTCGTGCAGCGCTGCTCTCTCACTTCAACGCGGGCAACGGGGAGGTTCAGTCTTCCTCTCTGTCCAAGTGGTTCTCCTTCGAGTTGCGTACTCGCTGGCTGCAGCTCCGTCTGTCCTCCTGGGGGGTGGAGAAGAAAAAGAGAATAGGTCAGCACGAAGAGCGACCAAACGCTCGCTATCTACAGAAGGATGAAAAAGTAAATGGGTGTGTCATATTTTGCGAAGAAATCTCCCGGAGCCCAACGAAAAAAAAAAAACATAACATACGGCAGGATAGAAGAGCAGAAGTTTCTCTCGTAAGGTGTACCGCCGGAAGCAAACACAAGCCGCTTGTCTCCATCAAAAGAGCACAAAAACTCGGAATCCTTTTTTGTCTGTGACCAGACCCGGATACTTGGACAAAAATATGTATTCGAAAAAAAAAAAGAGCCAGGAAGAAAAATGTGTAGAACGAAAGCGACGGGATTTCTTTTCATGAAGTGAAGAAAGCATCGCTGGTGCAAAAGTTTCGCCTAGCTGTGCAAACCTCTTTCGAGCCTGAATGCAAATATGTGTTCATGTGGCTGGGCGCAAACATACCCCCATGCGTGTTTGAATGGATGAGAGCATGCAGAGGGGTTCCATCCTCCGATTCAGTGGGCCACCTGCGCAGGGCCAGCTGCCCACCCATCTCCCGAACCTGAGGTTTTCCCTGCCGCGAGTGTGGAAGAATGCGCTCAGATGTGCAGGGAAAAGGACAAGTGAGTTGACGTCATAGAAAGACGACAAGGGATGCACGCGTGCAGAAAAACGCTGAACGACTGAATGAAGCAGGGCGACTGCCAAACAAGAATCCGTAAATGTTCGTGTGCTGTGCGTCCGGCAACACTGCGACGAAGTAGAACAGTATGAAAGGTGTTTCCCTCTTTCTGTGGATCATCTTTCTCTCTCTGGGCCAACAGAATGTGTTGAATGTCTTCCTGTGTCCCTGTTTGAGTTTCCGTTAGTCTTGCGCGAGCATGCGGCGGTTGTGACTGAATTGAACCAAAGTGGCATACAGTCGATCACCTTGCTTCTTCCGGCATGAGTTCCCTTCATTCCCTCTGCATGCAGCTGTTCGTGTTTCGACTACAGAGCTGCGTTCGACCACGAGGCCTTCGAGAAGGGATTCGTGCAGGACGCGAATCTCGTCAGCACTGCGCCTCTGTGCAGGATCTACACGCAAGGCCTCGTCAAGTTGCTCGACGTCTCTCACGACTATGCAGCCTACATCCGAGGTACGACAGATAATAGTCACATGCATGCAGGCGGACCGAGAATGTGATCGATGCGGAGGAGGCTACTTCGAGTTTTTGTGAGAAAAATGGCCGTGGGGCCTCTTTCTTCTTGTTTTGCTGAAAAATGTTCAGTGTGCCTTCATTGAAACCTAGATCCAAATTTTTAAAAAAGTCAACAAGTGCATATTCCATTTTGACTCTCCTCCTCCATGCAGACGTGCCGTGCGACAACATGGCGGAGTGGGCAGACTGGGGTGGGTGTGATCAGCTTTGTGGTCCCGGAAAGCAGGCCCGTAAAAGAGAATTTGTCTCCTGGAAGTTCCCAATGGCCTCCCCTGTGCTCTGTCCCCCGCACCGGGACTTCTCCCAGTGCTTTGGTGGGGACGGGTCGGCAAATCTCTGTGGTTCGTCACTGGGGTTCTGTGCCACTTCTTCGTTTCTTCTTTCCATATTTGATTTCCCTTCTACTGGGGGGCACCTTACGTGTTTGCATTCATGCACTGGTTTTCGTCTGCTCGTCTGTTTGTCTGATCAATCGAGGCCCTGGCCCTCCTCGGAAGCTTTCACAGTTGACCGACCCTGTTTGTGTTCACCCGCACATGTCTGCTTCTCTTTGTTGGTGCATGACTTCTTCTCTATGCGTGACGCAAAGTAGCAAAGCGCCTATTTGAATGGGCTTAAGTGCAAATTGTATGCAAACAATGGCTTTGTTTTTGCGCATGCTTCCTCTTCAACCCGCTGGCTGATTGCAGCGAACCAGAATCCGTTCTCTACTCCCGGAGGATGTAGCGACGGTGGGGTTTGGAGTGCGTGGAGTGCGTGCAGCAGCTGTGGAATGCGGATGGACTCAGAGAGGGACTCGGGAAGGCTCCGTGAGATGCTGGTGGGGGACCTCCTGGATGTGCATGTTGGGGTCGGGAGGGCCCGGACAGCAGGTGTGCAGGTGCGGAGACGCATGGTTAGTCGGTTTTTTCTGTCCCTTCTTCTTTCCCTCCTTTCTTTCTTTCTTTCTTTCTGTCTTTCTGTCTTTCTGTCGTTCTGTCGTTCTGTCTTTCTTTCTTTCTGTTTTTCTTTCTTTCTGTCTTTCTTTCTTTCTTTCTTTCTTTCTCTCTGGCTGTCCGTCTGTCCGTCCGTCTGTCTGTCTGTCTGTCTGTTGTGTACATAAAGAAAAGAAGGGAGAAGAAGAAACATATAGTCTGTCCGGGTAATTTAGATAAGTTTGAATTAAATGAGTGGATCAGCGACCTGCGGGTTCTCAGTTAAGTGGAATGCACACGCCCCCACCGCATTTATACAAGAGTGCTCTCGAGGGTCCACTTGTCATGCATGCAGCCTGTGTTCTGAATGCCAGAGTAGCACAAAGTCTCTGGAAGCACGCGCAACCTATTGACGACCAAATGGACACCTACAGCGCATAAAGGTTTACCATTCTCCACTCTTTCTACGTGTCTTCCACTCTTTCAGTGCATTTCCAAGACGATGCCATTCGAACAGCAAAATCGAAGCAACATTCATCCTGATCTCGAGCGACAGTTACAAGGCTCGCGAGGGAAATAAGGCTGTGTACATTGATTGTTCAAGCAAGCTGCTTCCTTTCCCTTTGAATCCCCCCACGCATGCAGTCACAGAATGGGTGCGAGAAAAAACGTCCTTGCTGGAGTGCTTGCGGTAAGCATAGTATTGTTCCCTCGCTTCTTCACCTCCACCGTCTCCTGGCGTCTTTTCAAGCTCGCAACACTCGCCGCGCCCCCATGATGTGAAACTGCATCTTCGCACTTCTGAGTTTTACTCGTTCTGCATCTCAAGGCTTTTTCTGAGCCCCAAATGCGCACGCCTTTCTCGGCTTCACTCATATAAACATTGTTTGCTTTCCACACAGTATGACCATTGCTGTCGGATTTTTTGTTTCGATTCTGAAAAGTTTGAGACCATTCCGCTTTACTGCGTGGATGGAGTGCTGCAGTCTTTTCTGCGAATTCTTTCGAGGTGCCTCTGCCCCCCCAAGATGAAGTCAACCTCTACACCTTTCTTCTGCTTCTTTCTCCATGTCTCTCTCTCTATTCATTCATTCGTCCTGTGTCCCTCTCTCTGTTCATGCAATCGCTACGTGAGCAGGAGCGTACCATGTGGCCGCGGGATGGGATCACTCGTGTGCGGTGCTCGACATCGGTCAGACGATTCGACTCTCTTGGTTTTGTGTCACTGTGGGCTTTTCTTTTTGCTCGCTATGACTCTCGCTTTTTTTTTTGCTTTCGAAAGCTTGTAGCCTGCTCTTGTTTCCGCATTTTTTCGCTGTGCCATCAAAGAGAAGAGGAAGAGAGGGGATTCATTCGCGAGTCGTCCCCCTGTCTGCTCAGCTGCGAAGAGCGAGCACGTCCTGGGATGGGTGCTCCTTCCCTGCTTCGTGGCGCATGTCTTCTAAAAGAACCGAAAAGCCTACCTTCAGGTTCCTGTAAGCGTTGTTTGTCCTTCCTCTCTTTCTCTGCTTAGTTCTTCCACTTGACCTCCCGATCTCTGCAGGCCAAGTGAAGTGCTGGGGGGACAACAGCGAAGGCCAGCTGGGCATTGACAGCACCGACCCATTGTGGCCAGCCATGGAGGAAGTGCCATTCGTCAACCTGGGGCCAAGTCAGTCAGTGAGTCTATTGTCGGGATAAAAAAAAGACCATCAAGCTCTAAATATGCATTTCGCCTGGTGCGCATGCACGGACGAGGATGGTGTGAAGGGCACAAAGAAAGGGCACCACTGCAGACACGTACAGCAAGACCAGCGAACGCAACATCATTAGTCCATACATACGTTCTCAGTATGTGGCAGCTCTATCTCTCTCCCGAAAGCATTCTTCTCGTTCTGTTCTCTGCCGTAGCCTGCTGACAGAGAAGAATTAATATTCTTCTCAAAACAATGCACTCGTTTGATCATTCTCCAACGAGAAGTTGCTTTTCCTTCTGTCTTCTGACTGCGTGATGAAAATGCCGTTTTTCTGCTCCCCCCCCTCTCTTTTTCCCCGCAGCGCTTCGGCCAGGCCTGAGGCGACCCGGCAGGGACAACAAAATTGAATGGGAGCACAAGTGGGAGCAGTGGCGCATGCCCCATGAACCCCAGAGTGAGGATGAAAGATTCATCCCTACAGGTCCGTTCTGTCCCGACCTCTTTTTTTTTTGCCCCCATGTTTTGTTCACCGACTCCCAATGAAATATGTCGGTCAACGATTCAGAGACTCTTCAAGTCTCCATGGCGCTCGGGTTCGATCTTCCAAAGGGAGAGGCAGAGAGTGTTTTTCTTATTTGATGTCCAACCATCGTGTGGAGCGAATTTTTGAAAGAGGGGATGCGAAGGGCAATCTTTCCGTCCTTTGATCATCTCCTGGCTTTGTTGGAACCAATTTGAGTTTTGAGCCGGCAAAGAATCTGAAGAGTGAAAGCGCGGTCTTTCTGCGAGCACCCTGCTAATTCTTAATATGCGCAGAGACCGTTTTTCAGTACGGAAATTCTTTTTCTATTAATATTGCATGCAGTGAATCAGGACCTGCCCTACAGGGTGTATGCCGGATACCGATTCACTTGTGTGCTAATGGTCTCTGGCTTGTTGAAGTGCTGGGGGAGAAATGATATGGGCCAACTGGGGCATTTCAAGGGGAACAGCACCGGATGGGGAGCTGGACAGCAGGCCGACAGAATGATGTGGAATCTGCCCTACTCAAAGATGCCATACCCCGAGAGTCAGCCCACAGTTATTTAGAGTAGTTCTACTGAGACGCAAAGTGAGTGATACCGCCCTTTGCCAGATTGAGTGGAAATTCCATTGTTACTTTGCCTCAAAAGCAGGCGGATCGAATCGCAATTCATCCTCTACGTGCTCGCTTTCTGCCTTTTTATTGTCATTCACGCGCATGACTCTGCGGTCCATCTCACGGCACAAAAACATTCCTTTTTCCTTTGCGAGCCGTTTCATGATCCATACAATGCTTTCCCTGAATCCGGAGTTTATTTTTATTTTATTTTTCAACAGCTTTTGCACCTTTTTGCGTTGCGTCAAGTTTTTCCATTTTTTGGCAGCACTCCTCTCCTCTCTAACTGCCCCCATTCAGTACAGTGAACCTTTTCCTTCCTTCCTTCCTGACCTCCATCATCTTTCGACTGCACAGACGCCTTTTCTCTTCTCTTCTCTTCTCTTCTCTTCCTATGTTGATGTATGGATCGATTGACCAACCGACCGGCCGCATGCAGGCCGAGTGAAGATTATGGACCGAGACGCCCCTCTTCAGCCCGTTGCCGTTGGACGCGCCCACGTGTGTGCAATCATGACGTACCCTCATCGCATCTTCTGCTTCGGAGACAACAGCAGAGGACAGCTGGGCATCGACATGCCCCACATCACCCACATAGGCCACACTGCCATGTCCGCCCAGAGCGTCAACCCCGCCTTTAGATGGTACCCTGTGGGGGGACCTGATGATGCCAGATACTCAACAAGTGAGTAGGGAGTGAAACAAAAAGGAAGGGAAAGCAACAGCGATCCGAAAGAGAGATGTGCACTTTCTCACAGATTGGAGATGTGTCTCTCGCAAAATTAAGGGCAGGAATCCTACAGTATGTGCCTCGATTCAGCTGTCTAGGTTTGTGGGTATGGTGACCAGTGGCGTCACAGAATCAGAAAAAGAGCTTTGAAGGATGCAAACGAGCGGTCTTTTTTGGGTTCTTCTTCTGTCACTTGGTTTTCTTTTGACTCTTCTTTGTTGATTCGCAAGCTTTGTGATTCTTTGAATGCACATTCCTTGCCTCCCTGCCTGCCTTCCTGCCTGCCTGCCTGCCTGCGTTCCTTCCTGCCTGATTTCCTGCATGCATGCAGCTGTGATGCTTGCCGTCAGGCCGGGTGACGGCTGCCTCTTCAGTCACTCCCCGTGTGCGTGCTGTAATCTGTGGGAGCCTGTGGGCCTAGCCGCAGGGAGCGATCACACCTGCGCAGTTTACCGAGATGCCCTAAACAAGGAGCACGTGTTCTGTTGGGGCGACAACAGATACGGACAGGTTCTGGGGGACCATGAAGGTATCGACACTCAGACTTGGCCTCGGTACCCCCCGCAACAGTTGATGCTGTCGAAATTCATCAAGCATCATGACGCCATCACGGGGCTGACTGCGGGGTCCGACCATAGTTGTATTGTGATCACCCCTGCAAACTATCCGAGGAGAGCGCCGGACTACGAAGACAGAGAACTCGCATACGCCAAGTACAAACAACTCAAGCCCTCAGCAATTTATTGCTGGGGGGCAAAGCAGGACGCCACAAATTACGGACAGCTCGGCCACTCACGTGAGTACACAGAGAGAGAAGAAAGGAAGGAAGGCAGGCAGGCTGGCAGGCAGGCAGGCAGGCAGGAAGGAAGGAAGGAAGAAGCAAGAGAAGGAGGGAGACAAAATGAGTTATCACATCCTTCGAAAAAGAGCTTGGCGCGTATCTTCACACTTAAAAGCGCGAATTTCTCTCTCGATCGATACGCTTCTTGTCCAGTTATTTTCTGCTTCTCTGTCTGAGTCTCGGTGGCTTTGCGGATCTCTTTTTCAGGAAACCGAAATTCGACGCTTTCGTCTCAAGAGGGAAGGTTTCCGCTTTTTTCTCGACTCAATCAATCTTTCCATCCCTGACTGCATGACCTTTTGCGGTTCAAGACGCATGCCTATACATGAACATTCACCATCAACATTTAATTCACCAACCTTCCTTTCCTTTTTCACTGCCCTCCCCTCGGCAGCATGGGACACCTCTGAGGCGGCATACCCACGTGAGTCTGTTCCTGTTCTGCCGTCGTCTGTCCGTCTTGTACTTATGAGCTTCTCCGACAAAAACTGTCCCTCCCTCTCCGAGGAAGAAGAGACTATGCTTCTGTGTGTATGTGTGCGTGTGCGTGTGCGTGTGCGTGTGCGTGTGCGTGTGTGTGTATGTGTGTGTGTGTGTGTGTGTGTGCGGGCGCGCAAGTGAGTGTCTAACGCCCTCCTTCATGTCCTTCCTTCCTTCTGCCCCTTCTTGCTTTCTTCGGTCCAGCCTGACCCCACCAGCCTCTTCTCAAACTTAGGCTTTTCCCATCTTTTTTTCTTCACTCCCTTCAAGCTCACTCAGGTGATCGCTTCCCTTCAAAAAGAAAAAAGAAGACGTTATAGAGCACTACAATTAATTCACTGTCATTCCTTCTCTTCATCGACATCCATCCTCAACAGGAGTCCAAGCGGGAGCGGGCAGAGACCCTATCGCAATCACTGCGGGCAACGGATTTACCTGTGCCACGACGATCCCGATCCGGAACACGGATACCTACCAGAGGGTCTCGGGCATTCCCGCGCGGTTTGAGAACTACGCTCGCCTTCTCCGAGACTTTGTAGTGGCATTCTCCAGTCCGACTAAAGATGCTCAGCTGAAGGGATCCTTTGGGGAAAAGCGCCAATGGGCAAATCCGATGGTATATGAATGGGACATATGGGAAAAATGGAGAAACGGGGATGGAGACGGGCCCGAGGATATTGACGTCGGCCAGACGCAATGCTGGGGGCGCGGAGATTTGTCTCAGTCAGGCAGGCTCCGTACCCAGAAACGCTCAGCTTCAGATGCCATGGGAAGGGTTTTCTTTGGCAAAGGCCGCTCTTCCACTGTTTTGGCCCCTGCCATCATTTCCAAATGGCAATGGGGGGCGGACAGTCTGTCTAGTGCGCCTGTTGGCTGTTGTCTCGTGTCGGCTGTGACAAACGAACAATACTGCACCACCACCTCATCCGTTCTAGACCCGAACAGGCCCACCACCGTAGAGCTGGAAAAAATGTTCTCCGTTCGAGTGCCGGACGGATGTGTTGCAGAGGTGGGAGGGTGGGATCAACAATTACAAAGAGAGGGGTGGGTGGTGATCCCCCGCACCAACTCAGGATACGCCAACCAGAAGGTAGATCAGGAAATTCTGGACAGACTTGAGATCATTCCCTGGTGGATCAACTGTCACTGTCAGGGTGCGTCTCTTCTGAGGACTCCGTATACTTACTTCTATGCTAGTCGGCAGGAGTCGAGGAGAAATTTTAAGAGAGGGTGTTGCTTTTATGACGCAGAGGAAATGCTCGGGCACGAGTTGTGTGTGCCTCAGGGATTCTCCAAGAATCTCAAAGACGTCCCCCTGACAAACACCTTCAGACCGGACCAAGCAGGGCGCCCGCCTAATTGGGAAAAGCGGATCGTGTCCTACCGCATAGCAGAAGGGTGTTGGGCGCACATGTGGGCCGTGACTCTGGGGAGGGGGTACATGTTGGCAGACTTAGAGGGAACGGGTAACCTCCGAGGACCGTTACAGAGACGGAAAAACTATCCGACAACGAGGAATGGTGATTGGGATGGAGAAGCAGGAGCCCTAGAATGCCACTGCAAGGACGTTCTCCCCCCTTCCCCTGTCTCCCTGACATCTGGAGACTCCCACTCGTGCACCATTGTTCATTTGACCAGCTCGTTTGCGTCTGACCCCCTTAATCTAGGCATGCAAGGGGGGAGGGTTCGTAATTGGAGTCGATACTTTGTGAAGAATCCCAACAAAGTGCCTGATGAGGGCTTGACCTTCGCGTCCTTGCGCACATGGGACAGAGACCTGGATCCCACCGCATCGGCAGTACATTCTCTGCCTTTTCAGCAGCGCAGACAGCGTGAAAGAGCTATTAATTACGGCCAGGGTGGCCTCGTTTATTGCTGGGGGTCCAACAGCAAAGGGCAAGTGGGAGTCGGGGTACAGGGAGAAGATTCTAAAGGATACGGAAGTGAGACCACGTGGGGAGACAAAATGGCACCTGTCCCGTCAGTCGCCTCTTTTCTTTCTCTTTTTGCCATCCTGATTCTTTTGCAGGAGCAGGTCTGTTATGTGGTTCTCGATTCGCTCTCTGTACGAATTAACTGCTTCGATCTGCCCCCGCTCTCTTTTCGTTCGGTGATCTGTGGAGCTTTACTTCCTTCCTTTCTCTTTATTTTTTGCTCAGATACCCGGCTTACAAGATCAACCAGCTCCCTCCGCCCGGCTTTTCTCTCTTCTCTCCCTCGTGTGTTCGTGTGTGTGTGTGTGTGTGTGTGTGTGTGTGATTGCAGCCTCGGGACGTCTCTCAGCGACAGAGATGAGGAGGTACGACAAGCGGCAAAGACAGGAGTTCTCTAAGGCCTCTCCGGGGCATGGGTGTACCAAAGCTTTCTCCTGCATGACAAACGCAGGCGGGCTGAGATATATTTTGTGGGGTTGTAAGAAGAGAGAGCGGACATTGTACGCTTGTACTTTATTCGTGATTGTCTGTCCCCGTTTCTCTCTCCCCCAGTTTTTTTATTTGTTTTTTGCTGTGTCTCGCCTCCCCCCTTGTCTCTCTCCGTCTCTCTCTTTGCCACACACACACACACACACACACACACAAAGCGCGCGCGCGAGAGAGAGAGAGAGAGACAAAGAGAGAGAGAGGTGATTGGATTGATGAGTATGTAGAAAATTTGTTGTGATTCAGTGTAGATTTTCTTCAATTTTGCTTGAATGAATTGCTTGACTGGTTTCAACCAAATTTAAATAACAATTTTAATATTCTGTTGTTTGAATTCAAAAATGATGAATGCTACATGATGAGAACTAGGAGTATCACGGCAAAAAAAAAATAATAATGCCAATTAATTCTCGTTTTTGTTTTTGTTTTGCCGACGATGTTAGGTGACAAACAACTGTTGTTCAAGTGTTGTGTAACTGTAGTGTCACAGTCGTTTTAATGTTTCATAACTGTTGTCTAAGTGCTGCACAGAAAAAAAAAATAATTAAAGCCCATTTTGGTTTACTTTTTGGTATGTGTGATACGTCTAGGATAAGAAGAGATGTCGTACGTGGCCCCTTAGTCCAGAGTTTAATTGGGTAACCATCGGTAAGTTCCCCTAGGGTAACCATAAGGTAAAAGTTTTTTTTTTTTTTTTAAAGAGATTGTTTACCATGACTTAATTACTTAGTGTAATCAGCCACTTATAGAAAGGAGGCGGGCGTGCATTGGTCGGCCCGACTTGGCCGGTCCCGTGCTGCTGCGTTGCCTATCGATGCGGCGCGGCTTGAGATATTACGGAGACGGAGAAAATAATGAAGAGAACTAGAATGGTCCAGTTAAGGACATTAGTCTAGTCACTTACACGGTTCTCTATATAGGAATAATAATGCAAGATGTTTGTCCGGCTTCTGCTCTCATCGATTGATAGTTGTTCCATCGAATCATCCTGAGCATTTCACTGAGCAATTTCACAACATGGATTGACGCATATATTTTCTCCGTCTCTGTAATATCTCAAGCCGCGCCACACCGATAGGCAACGCAGCAGCACGGGACCGGCCAAGTCGGGCCAACCAATGCACGCCTGCCTCCTCTCTATAAGTGGCTGATTACATGCATTCCTTTCTTTCTTTTTTTTTTTTTTTTTTTTTTTTTTTTTTACAGGGCAATCGGAGATAGGGTCGACGTGAGAGAAGGAGAGGAGTGAGAAGTGAAAAAAAGAAGTAAAAGCTCAATGGACATTGGCTTTGTCAAGGGGTCAGCCACATTGGAATGGGAAGGGACGAACGAAAGGCGGATAGAAGCTTCATCCAGCGCATCACAGAGGGAAAGGGTGTGCAGAACGAGTGTGCAGGGCGATTTTTCGATGATGCAGAGCTGAAGTGACTCTATGACGGATTGGAGGGCACGCTCGGTCGGATGGGGCATCTCACTGGAAACCAGCTTCAGCAAGTCATTGGAGTTTACCCCCACTTCAGCCGTGACTCCCGCTTTCCAGACGCACCTCAAGACAGGCAAAAGACACTCTAAGAAATCAACAAGGTCATGAGCAACGTAGAGTTCAGCTCGGGTGGAAGACCGGGCGACTCGCTTTTGGGAAAATGCCCGCCAGTGTAGGATGGCAGACTTCAAAGTGAAGAGCCACCCAGACTGTGGATGCGTATTACTGGCAGACCCCAATGCGGCATCGCTCCATGACTTAGTGGAGAGGGGGGATGATATGGAAGGGACGTCAGAGCGAGAGATACGGAGGATGCGGGGGGCATAACGGAGAAGGGAAAGGAGATAATCAGCGTCGGCGTGAGTGGGAGCGGAGGAATGACGGCTTAGTTGATTGCACCCTTGTGACAAGTTGGGGCGAGTGTCTTATGCAACCCACGAAAGACACCCCAACCTTTCACGAAAGGCTTTTCCTTCCTGGGCTGTCAAGAGACGGGGCGGTTCAGAGGGAAGCTCGCGAGACGATGGGGGGAGGGGGAACAAATCAGGAGGGGGAGTAGGGATGGAAGAGGGAATGGAAGCAGAAGAATCTGCAGAATCCCCCATACCCTCAGGGAGGGGAAGAGACAGGAGGTACTTGGTTTGGTGGATGTGCACAGAGTCCCGTGACACATTGAAATCCACCCCTGCCCAGCGGAGGGTTCCGTTCTTGGGTTTGGTGATCTTTATCTGGTAACTTCTTTTGGCTGCAATCTCGCATGCTAGCTGAACTGCAGACCGACCAATAGGCAGGATGGCAAAGTCGTCAACAAACGTGGGAAGGATACCAAGGAGACGGGAAGTGGGGGCCTCAGGCTTACCCGTCCATTTCCACCACATTCCTCGAACAGAGGAAGGCACCCACCCTGCTGCTGCGAGCGTCTTGTTGTGAGAGCGGTCCCACAAATTTCCAGAGTCGCGAAGCCCGTAAAGCGCGCGGTTGAGAAGCCACAGGAACTTCCCATGGTCTGGGTGATCTTTTGGGGGATAGATATAAAGGGAATCGGAACGGAGAGCCGTGAGGTACGCTGTTTTCACATCGGCCACAACAATTTCACGGGGGTCAAAGTCGGAGTGAGCAAAGGCCATGGCAAGGGCAATGCGTATGGCAGACTGGGAAACGGTAGCGCAGGACGTTGTAACTCCTTCACGGCGGTCGAAAAAAGGAGTGCCATCAGCAACGACTCGAGACTTGTACTTCCAAGAACCTTCCTTGACACGCTTCTCGGTGTCAACAAAATGGGTGGGCACAGCAGAGCGGCGATGCTCGGCGTCTACTTCTATAATTGGGACTCGCTTATATGCATCATTGTCGGTGAGTGATTGCAACTCTGCGGCGCGGGACTTGGCTCGCCCGTCGAGCTGTGCTACTGTGAGCCCCCGGCGTGGGAGAGGAATATGAGTGGTGGCAGCTTGGAACGCACTGGGCCCCACCTCAGTGTCCTCGTTCCACAAATACACAACAGACGCACCTGCAACTGGAGTCGGGTAGGGGGGGGGAGGGAAGATGGCAGCCGCGGCTGCTGAGGAGGCAAGTGAATCGAAAGACAACCGATCGGTGGGGAACACTGTTTCTGGGCTTGCAAGGAGAACACTTCGGTAAGTGTCACAGAGGTGGGAGGGGAGAGTCCCCTCGGCAGAGAGGACAATGTTTCGCTCAACAACCTCTTCTAGAACCAGAAAGCAAAGCTCGGGCCCACACCCAGAAGGTTTTTGCGCACCGTACAAAAGTTTGGGGCGGCCCCTGAGAGGGCACCATGCAGGCTGCATGCGTCGGCTTGCAAAAGGCTGCTTGCCGTGTGATCCCCATGCCTGAACCTCAACCCGTCCCTCACCTTCAGGGTCAACAGCACGGACGCTACCAAGGAAACAGCGTCCTGTGTTCTCGTCCTGCCAAAGAATGAGCTCATTTTTACCAAAATCAGTGATGTCAAACTTGGGAGAGGGCGGCTGGTCAGACGGACACTGTATATCTGAAGACTGCTGCGGTTGCTGTGGCTGCGCCTGGTGAGGAGACCTAATGGATGTGTCCGGGCGCTCGGAAGGGGAGTCCGACGGCAATGGAACGATATAGACAGGGTCTGGGTGGGGGCTGTCATTGGGACGGATGCACCTGCGATGCGACAGGATGGGCCGTCCAGAAGGAAGACGCAATCGGAACATATGCTCACTTATGCGCTGCAGAACAGTCGCAGAAGTATAGAGGGTGCAAGCTTAGCGCGGGGATGGTCAGGGTGATGGTAGAGGACGGACGAGCCAATGGGGAATGGGGACGTCTCGGCAGAGGGGCGACGGGAGGTTTGAAGGAGATCACGCAGGGCGTCGATGGGAGGACTGGGTGGCTGGGCACCCCAGCGTCGCTTGAATGGGCTCTTGTGAGTGGATCCTCAAGGCTGACGATTGTATTTGGCTGTGGCAAGGGAAGCAAACTCCTTCCAATGCAAATCGTCAAGACCTCGATCTCTGAGAATGCCCCGCAAAATCGTGAGCCACTCACGATGGGAACGCTCTGTTTTGCCGAGAGAGTGGTGGCTGCCTACAGGGGTCAAGGGGTTTGTGGCTTCCCGCTCAGCTAACCACTCACACCAATCACCTTGAAATTCGGTCCCGTGATCGGTCATCACCTCAGGGGTGAGATCACCCTCCAGACTGCGGGACCAACAATCATAGGCGGCACGGATTGTGGCAGAATCTTTTGTTTCGACTACCTCTTGAGCGAGCCAGTCATTATGCTGGTCTTGGATGTGCAATGAATACCCCCCTTTCAACCCTATCACAAGGTCACAACATACTCGCTGCCCGGGGTGATCGACCGTCAAAGACCCCCGGGTGCCGTCTCCCCCATGCCTTGGCTTCACATGCGCACACGTACCGCCTCGGATGCATGGGAGCAGGGCGCGTTGAACGGCACGGCGGGAAATGCTGCTGCGACCGGGAAGAAGGTCAGAAAGGGACGCACGGAGGGAACGCCAAGTGGCCTCGATGCCTGCGTGTCCTAACCATTCGTGATGTGCACGGATGAGTTCATCAACAGTGGCTTTGATGGAGATGGGGGGGGGGTCCTGTAAGAAAGAAGATTTTGGTTGCTGAGAAGGAGGCTGATCGGAGGCTGGAGAACTGTCACAAGATAATGAAACGGGGGGAGAGACAGCGGATTCTCCCGAATGGGTTTTCACAATACGAGACTGGGTGCGATTTCCTCGATGCTGCTTCTTCTGTTTGGCTGCCTTCAAACGAGCGGGGAGGTGCCCATTTGCGAGGACAACTGGAGAAGGAGACAACGGAGGGGACACAGGTGATGCAGGGTCCACCGCAATGGCCGCTGGAGACACAGAAGGGGAATTCAAAGCAGGTGGGGACTCGGGTGGGGAAGTTCCGTCTATCTCCAGAGGCAGAAAAAATAGATCATTTGCTGCACGGAGAAAATTGATAACGGTGGAGGGGAGTGCCAAGGATCCAGTTCGATAGTCAAATCGCGCGCCTAGTTTGATGAGACACTGATTGCCGATGAGTAGAAGGGTGACTGCTTCTGTTTCCATGATGGACGGTTTCAACACAGCAGGCTGCCCATTTAGTTTGCAAGGAATGGTGGCACGGCGCTGCATCCTCACTTTCGTTCGACAAGCAGTAACAACGGAAAGAGGTGTCAGCAAATCAGTCTCAGTCCATTGCAACCCTGACTCTTCAGCATGCTTGTTCAGCCAGCCACGAGTGCACGTAGTGCCACTTGTACCCAGATCAAGCAAACATGCAAAACCGTCAAAAGAGAAACCCTAGGAGAAACCAGAAGAAACAGGAAGAGAAAAAGCTGACTGTGATAAATGCCCTACAGCGGCAGCTACAGGGGAGGCCTCCGAATCTGCATCCGATGCCTCTGACTCATT